>JAMAKR010000020.1:312221-466205 GCA_023628425.1 Chaetomiaceae sp. PYS4301M | reverse complement strand
GACGATAGTGTTTATAGAGTGGAGGAAAGTGGTGCACTCGCTTATATGGTGCACTCGCTTATAATGTACGTTACCTCCTAACCCCTACAGATCAAAGAAGCACCAAACTCCTGCCCCCCGATCTTCAAGCAATCCAGGTCGAGAAATCCTCAGAAAAACAATCCGGCATCCACAACTTCCGCAAGCATTCCTCCCCTGAGCAACAGGCCCTCGGCACCATCTCGCCCAACCCCATCATCATCAACAACTCCGGAATCGAGGGCCTGTTCGACATCCAGCGCGTCATCGTGACCATGATTGACGCAGACAAACTGCGCAGGCAAATCGCAACGACCGCCAGCCCACATGCCAAAATCTCGGGGTGGTGCTCCATCAGCACCGGATTTGCAAGGGTCGTCACCGGCTTTGCTTGCGAGCGGCGCATCCTCGAGCAGGAGCTGGACGTAATCGAGTCGGTTGAGGCCAAGGTCCTGCGCGAGCAGGACAAGGACAAGGGCGAGAAACGCGGCGCCCGGCTCCTCAAGGCGCTCTCCGTCACCAAGGGCGCCGCCGCAAACACTCCCGGCAAGGACATCAACCCAAACAGCAGCACAGCAGCAGACGCCACCCCAAGCCCCGAAACAACCCCCACCCCACCACCAAACCCCGAAACCGACACCAACACCACCGAAGAACGCCTCATCAGCCGCATGATAACCTTCATCCAACAACCCCACCTGGACCTCATCGCGGGCGAATGGGTCCTCGCCCGCTTCTCAGGCGTGCCCGGCGCGAGCTGGTTCCTGTGCCACCTCGAGCTGGGGTCGGTGGCGGGGCAGTTCTACGGGCAGCGCATCGCGGCTGGGGCCATCGACTTTCACGACTCGACGCCCGAGCCGGGGCTGGTCAACACGTGGCAGACATATATGGACCGCAAGAAGCGCAAGATGTGCTATATTCTTGGGGATTATCTGCGGAGTCGGGCCACGGCGAGGGATGGGGAGGAGAGGTTGAAGGCTGGGGAAGCGTTTGCTTGGCAGGGGTTGGATATGGCGGTTAGGGGGGTGGGGGGGTTGGGGTTGGGGCTGGGTTCGGGGGCCGGCGGGAAGGTGTCGTCGCCTGGGGAGTTGGGCTCTTCTGCTGGGGCTGGGCACGGTCAAGGGGAGGCGGATGGTGCAGGCGTCAAGGGTGAACAAAGCGATGCTGACTCGGATGGGGAGGAAGACGGGGAAGGGAGTGTGTTAAACAAGGTTTTGAGTCAGGGAAAGCTTGCTGCGAAGGCGTTGGGAGAGCACACTGTGCTGGCGGTGGCGGAGAAGCTGTTTGAGATGCGTGCTGACCATCTGGACAAAACGCTGGCGTTGGCGGTGTTGAAGCGGACACCCAAGGGTCTGCGGACGGCGGTGGAAAACATGGATGACAACAAGAGTTTCTTGCCGGCCATGTTTCACTCGTCGACAAGGGTGCATATGTTTTGAGGGGGTTTCTGGAGCACGGCAGGTTGGGTAGTGACCACAAATGACATCAAGGGTGGACAGTGGTTTAATAGGCTTGATCCAAAAATTGATTTCAGCTTTCTCTTGCTTCGAGGTTTACAACACTAAAAGCCAGGGTCGTCAAAGACTCAGCAAGATGCTTCATCGTTTCTCTGCAAAAACACCTTCGCAACGGCTTAAACCCAGATCTGAACAAGTCTTCCTCGCATGATGCCTGCTCAACGGAGTGTAAATGCGTTGCGTAAAAACAAGGTCTTGTACAACCAAACCGACATCCCCGCGGCCGCTTCTGCCACTCAAACTCGAGTAATAGCAAGGGGAAAGCAAAGCCAAGCAAGTCCATATTCCCGACCCCATGATCCCCATCCCCAAGCCAAGACGCCATCGCTATGCAGCCTCATCCCGTCAACCAGAATATTGTCCCCCTCCAGTCCCCACTGACAAGGCACACCCCATCCCAAGTCCCCGCCCGCTCCAAAACCCTTAGCCCACATCACGCGAGCACCGGAAGCAAGAGCAGCAAAACACAACTCAAAATCAGAGAACCCCACAACATGATAGCCCCACCTCCTCTACCCAGCCCCAACACGGATCTACATCTTGTGCATCACCCCAGCCCAATCCCTAACCAGGTGACGTTCCCCAGAGCGCAGCTACTGCCCCGGCCGCAAGTCACACACCTCAAACTCGAGGGTCTTCGACTCATAGACGTGACCCTGCGGGTGTCCCGCCTCGACATAGAGGTTGTCGACGGAATGCTCGTGGAATGTCTCGGTGCGCTGGCAGGACAGGATGTGCGGGAGGCCGGGCGGGTTGGTCAGGCGGAAGATGCCCCATCTGCGACGGCATCGGTCAGTATGGAGTTTAGATGGGACGGAGAAGAAGGGGGAAAGAAACTCACGAAGGCTCATAGCTGGGGGCGCACACGATGGCGATGCTCTCGGGCATCATCACCTGGTAGCCTGCCTGGGTGTGGAGGTCGCGCGAGCTCATGAAGCAGGTCTGAGTCGGGTGGGTGTGGATCCAGCCGATGACGATCAGGTCGTTTTCGATGCAAAAGTCGAGCATGCCCGACTCGTTCTCCGTCTCGCACGTGTCCGAGGTGCATTTTTGCTCTGGGATGACGAGGTGCGAGATGAAGAGGGCGTTGTTGACGGTTGTGCCGCACAGCATGCCGCACATCTCCAACCCTTTCCGCGTGTTCTCGGCAGCAATCTTCAGGAATTCGCGTCGCAGATTGGTTGGCAGGAAGATGGGCCTAATGGGCTCGCCGTTCTCGAGATACGCAGCTGGCCGGAAAGTGACACGCTTCTTTTTGGCGGGGTCGGCCAGGGTCTTGGGAGGGATATTCGGGACCTCTTCTCGAACCGGACTGTATGGTCGAGGGCTCTCCGTAGACAACAACTCCTTGTCTGGCCGAGGCGGGGGCCGTATGGGGGAAGGTCGGTCGAGATGCATCTCCTTCTCGGGTCGGGATGGTGGGCTGATGGGAGACCGATCGAAAGGCCGTTCCTTGGGTGGCCGAGGAGGTTGGGGTCTCGGGCCCTCTACTCGTCCGCCGGAAGATGGACGCTCGTATGTAAGCGGTGTTGACTTGCTGATGGAAGGATAGGAATAGGTCGACGGTCGCACGGAATCGTCGTCCTCCCCGTAACCCCGACTGTAGTCGCTGGAGCGATCCAACTGCCGCCGTGTCGCTTCCATCTGTCTCCGAAGCTCTGCATCATCCATGTATTGCGGGGCAGGCGTCTTGTCGGTCTCATTCTCATTATTCCAGTCACCCCAGTATCCGGCGCCTCTGCGTTTGTGCACCTCCTCTTCTGACAAGCCAGCAGCCCGCCTACGCCTGCTCATCTCCGTTCTGGCCAGATCCACCGCAAGGTCTTGGTTGTCGCCGGCATCGAGAATGTTGGCTGGCGAAGCGTAGTTCCACGACAGCGCCGGATCGTTGGCAGCATGCTTCTCATAGGGCGACGACGCTGTAAGACTCGTGCTCCTCGCTTTGTCCCTCTGGGCATCCGCAATCTTCATCCACTGATCATAGCTGTCTTCGATCTCTGGACGTAGAGTCTCGAGCAGTTCAATTATGCGCGGGATGCGCTTCCGGAGCGGTTTCAGAGCCCTCCTCGCCTCGGGCTCTTTCGCTTCGGGGTGTTTGCCGAGATATTCGAGGACGAGGGTGGAGTACCGGAAAAGCACAAGGTATGCTTGAGGAATGTTCCCTTCGCGAAGATAGACTTGACCCTGGTAAGTGACATGTTAGCGGGATGCGATGCGGGTGCTTGTGGTGCTTGTTGGGGACGCAAGGCTAACCTCATGATGGATGGTCTCGGCGGCGCGGGCCCAGTACTTGAAACCAATTCGTGGGTTCCAGTCAAACTCCTTCGCCTTGTCTGTCAACTCCCTGGCACTCATGGGCCGACTGCCCACCTTAAAATCGGTGCTGTTCATCTTGGCATTGAGGCTTGATGAAACGGGCGACAAATATCAACGACGCGGCCGAGGCGAGTCACGACGAGGAGTTACCGCAAAGGAGCTCGAATGTCGGTCGCGATCATCGCAGGATGTCTCGCACGGTGGTCGATTACAAAACAAGGGCCAAGATTCTGCGCACGCAAACTGGAAATGGCTGGAAACAGAGGGGTATCTTGAGTGCTGCCTGTTCAGGGCCGCGTACTTCGGTGTGGACAATGACCCCGCCATCACCAACAGACGCGTTCCATGGCGAGTTGGATGCGCTGGAAACAAGGCGGGGCAGCTGAATCAGCCAACTTGCAGCGGGCGCACGAGCCACCTCCATGTTCTGTCGGCTTGGCGCAGGTGTCAGTGCGTCATCGTGCTGCTTGCGTTCAAGACAAATGTTTTTGGCGCCAAAAAGACCATAGTCGTCTCAACACCCAACAGAGTGGGCAGACCATGGGAACCATCATCGTTCCCATACTACATGTGTAATATAACTTCCAGGTTTGTTCCCGGCGATCTCATTATCGCTTTCTCTTTCCTTTTCTCCGATTTCTTGTCCTTTTTGGCCTTATTTCTCTCTTTGGCCGCATTCTTTTCCTTTTTCGAGGTGCCCTCCGTGCCTTGCTGCCGCGACCAACCGGAATTGCGTCCCCCATTTCCGACAACTCGAATCTCGCCTCTGGAAGTTCCCCTGTTCCGCTACCACGCCTGGAATATTCCCTCAATGGCACCAGAATGGTGATTTGTTGGGTTGATGGTGGTCGGGATTAATCGGGACGGAATCCTTCCCTTGCCCCTTGTCTGGAAGTGCCACAAACCGCAGCTTGCCACGAGGCCTGGCGCCCTGGTCCGTATCTCAGCCCAGCGACAGCCTTGTTGTGTTTGGACCAGGAGGCGGTAAGACCGGCCAGGGGCCCGGTCAGGGGCCTGGCCAGAAAATTCTGGCTGGATATAACATCTCCCATCATGGCCTTCTTCGCGTTCCTTCCAACGCTCTCCCGCTGTGCTCGCCATCTTGATCCTCCTGATCCGACTTGTGCTCCCTCCTTCATACCCCCTAGTCATGGCTCCCTCCAACATGTCCCGTCCCAGCTCCGTGAGCCTCAAGTCTCAAGGTAAACCTATCCGCAGGCAAACCCAACATAGCACCCGTAGCTGACCTCACCAGCGAGCATTGAGGCGTCTGTGGACTTCCTCACTTTGAACCTCGGCCGTCTCTCTATCCCTGCCGAGACGTGTCTGTTTACCCTCCTCAGCCAATGCCTCGCCAAGATCAAGGACATCTTCAACCTCAACGATCCCACCGGTATCCTCGCAGAGCCGTCCAGCCTGGAAAGGATCCTGAACGCTGTCTTTGATACCACTTCTCTGGCCTTCGTGACGGAAAGGTCGGTGCGGATCGCTGCCGGCCTCGACGACCATGACAAGTCGTGCCTGTTCGTCCAGGCCGTTGCGGGCATGGTGTTGGTCTTCCAGCGTCTGAGCACGGCAGCGACTGTACTCCTGCCCAAAATCTTCTCCCGAGAGCTCCAACTCTTCTCGGAAAGCGAGCAACGCCAGGTCGCGCTCGACAAGATCGGAGGCAGCTCTTTGTTCAGCTCGTGCTACACGAAGAGTGCCATTGTCGACTTCTTGGTGGCGGCTGTTGACGAGCGGTCGGTCGGGCATCACGATACCCTGCCTCTCAACACCGTTGGCGCGGATTTGTTGAGTGACAGTGTTGCGTGGGTCAGCGATCGGCCGTGCAAAAACATGGGGCTGCCGTGGGGTTTCACGATCATGGCGCTCAACTGAGGACATCGAAGGGGGAAACAAGCTGTACGATAGTTGTCATCACCTCCATTCTGGCATAGGGCGTAGCGCGGCGTTGGGGTATCTATCATGGTTAATAAACGTATCGCTCCACCATCACGCCCACCCAAGATTGCTTCTGCTTGGCATGGCCAGATCATGCCTTGACAGCCTGAGGCCCGGCAGCCTGTGCGCTGGTCTGAAGCTGGATGATCTCGCCCTTCTTCTTCTCCATTTTGCCCTGCATCTCCCTGATATGGTCCTCCAGCCTCGAGCTTCAGAGACACGTTGGGTTAGCATTCCCTCGAAAAATAAGCCATGTATGTCCTCAGCTCACATCTCTTTGTCGATAAATTCCAACCGGCCGGTCACGGTGCTCTCCGCATCGGTCCTGTCTTGTTTGAGCAGCACGGGGCCAATGAGCTTGTAAATGGTCTCGCCGTCCTTGAGCTTCTCGAACTCCTGTCACTCCTCTCAGCCGTTGCTCCCCGCCATTTCCAGATCCACACCTTGAACGAACCTGTTGGACACCAAGGTTCTCTTGTTTTTGAGCCTCAAGCTTTTGCCTTGACTGAACTGTTTCTTGAAGGTCTGTATCTGATGTCAGCAAACGCCGAAGCGCAGAGAATATGAGGTCTACAAGGTCAGATGGGGCGGACCTTGTTGCAGCTTGGTGAACTCCTCAGAGAGGGTTTGCAATTTGGCCTGGAGCTCGGCCATTTTCACACCAACAACCGAGGCGATGAACTGGTAAGGGAAAGCCTAGAAATTCACGAGAGGATGACGCGCGGCTCGAAATTCAAGCTTTGCCCAACTTCAGTCTCCTTGAGGCAGTCGTTGAGGTACGCTTGGCTTTGGCTGAGGGGTCCAAAAGCGTCTCGCTCCGCAGCCGATTTTCTGGGAGCCTGGAAGTTGGTTGGTAGTGCACAGTATGAGCCTACACGTTATACCTTAACACACCAAGTCGGCCCCGCCATGCCAAACAAGTGGCGTCAGCCCCGCGCTGCTGCTCCCTGGTCAACGGACGGCCCCAAAACTGGCGAATGGCTTCCTGGTTTTGACAAGCTCAGCACAACACTCGATTCCTGTCTGGTGCTGTCAGGCAAGCCCAGGCGACACGCAAACTTGCATCTCCCTTTTCCACCACAACCCCTCCCTCCAAGACGCGGTTTACCTGTCTATTGTGACAAAGCCTCGTTTTGCCCGTCAAACTGCTACATCTCGAACCAACGGCACTCCAACTAGCTTCATCCGAACGGCAGACAATTCCTGCACCCCCCCACGCACACAGAGCCCGCCGCTCACAATGTCGAACACCGACTTCCTCGACCGCGCAATCAAGCAGGTCCGCCTAGCCATCGACGCCGACAATGCGGCACAATACGACAAGGCCTACCAGCTCTACTATGCCTCGCTCGAGCTGTTCATGCTGGCCCTCAAGTGGGAGAAGAACCCCAAGAGCAAGGAGATGATCCGCGCCAAGACGGGCGAGTACATGGACCGCGCCGAGAAGCTCAAGTCACACCTCGCCGACTCAGAAGCCAAGCGCAAGAAGCCCGGCATGGTGGGTGTTAACGGCACCTCGACGGGCGGCACGGGTAAGGGCAAGGAGGCGGGCGAGGACGGCGGGGAGACCCTTGACGAGGAGAGCAAGAAGCTGCGGAATGCGCTGGCCGGTGCGATTCTACAGGAGAGGCCCAACGTGAGCTGGGATGATGTGGCGGGGTTGGAGGCCGCGAAGGAGGCGCTCAAGGAGGCGGTGTTGTTGCCCATCAAGTTTCCGCACTTGTTTCAAGGCAAGAGGCAGCCGTGGAAGGGTATCTTGCTGTATGGGCCACCGGGGACGGGTAAGAGTTATCTTGCGAAGGCGGTTGCGACGGAGGCGAAGAGCACGTTCTTCAGTGTGAGCAGTTCAGATCTGGTGAGCAAGTGGATGGGTGAAAGCGAAAGGTAGGCCCCCCTCTCAACCACTCTCTCCCCCCACCATGCAAGCGCTGATCCGATCCCCTCTCCAGGCTAGTCCGACAACTGTTCGCCATGGCGCGCGAGAACAAGCCCTCCATCATCTTCATCGACGAGATCGACGCCCTCTGCGGGCCACGCGGCGAGGGCGAGTCGGAAGCCTCGCGCCGAATAAAGACGGAAATGCTCGTGCAGATGGACGGCGTGGGCAAAGACAGCAAGGGCGTGCTGATCCTCGGCGCGACCAACATCCCGTGGCAGCTCGACGCGGCCATCCGCCGGCGTTTCCAGCGCCGCGTGCACATCAGCCTGCCCGACCTCGCCGCGCGGACCACCATGTTCAAGCTCGCGGTCGGCGACACCAACACGGCCCTCAAGTCCGAAGACTTCCGCGAGCTGGCGCGCGCGGCTGAGGGCTACTCTGGGTCGGACGTCAGTATTGTGGTGCAGGACGCGCTGATGCAGCCCGTGCGCAAGATCCAGCAGGCGACACACTTCAAGAGGGTATGTTGGATTGATCCGGCTTTTGCGGGCCCCCCAAAATCCATACGTGCGACAAAGGTTACTGACTCGTTGCTAGGTAACGGTGGACGGCAAGGTAAAGCTCACGCCATGCTCGCCAGGCGATCCCGACGCCGAGGAGATGACGTGGGAGAAGGTGGCATCAGATGACCTACTCGAGCCGCTGGTGGAAAAGAAGGACTTCATCAGGGCCATCAAGGCCAGCAGGCCGACCGTGTCCCAGGTGGACCTCGAGCGGAACGAAGAGTGGACAAAGGAATTTGGCAGCGAAGGTGCATGACCGCGACTAAGGCGGCGACTGGGGAGCGGGAGGGGCATTTGTGTTGGCGAAGGAGGTGGATGGTTCGTTCGAGTTATGGCGTGCGGCGTTTGTAGAGATCCTCTGGCTCAGCATATGGCATGGATAGGAGCTTCGGGTTCTCATGTAAATTTTGTTGTTCGCATCTACGACGGGGGCTTTTGTGCCCTCGGTTTTTGTTCCTTGGTCATCCTGCTGTCACGCGATTTCACGGCACTCGGCTCAGGGCAGCTCAAGCAGGCAAACTCTAACTTGTTTCCATTCCACGCCATGGTATGATACATTCCACTGCAGAATAACGTGTCTAGACACACAACCCGAGAACTCCATTTGCCCAACCCCAAACCCGCACAAGAACTCCAAGAAAGACAGAGCGAAGACCAGCCAAAAGAAAGAAAGATCGCCTAACCAACAGAGCAAGCACTGGCCAGCTACTCGGCGGCCACCGACTTTCTCTTCTTCTTTTTCTTCTTCTCGCCATCCTCGTTGGCGTCCGCCATCTCGACATCCTCGGCCGAGATGCTCTTCCGCTTCTTGTCCTTCTTGTCCTTCTTCTCCTCCTTGTCCTTCTTTTCCTTCTTCTCCTTCTTGTCCTTCTTCTCCTTCTTCTCCTTGGCGGGCGGGTGGTCGATCATCTCCTCGTCAATGTCCATGTCGTCGCCGTCGGCCATGACAGCCTTGATGGCCTTGTCCATGGCATCAATGTTCTTCATCGGCTTGACACCCTTGGCATACCACTCAAGACGCTGCTCAAGCTGGTCGCGCATGACCTCACCGAACCGCTTGGTCGGCTTCTCGGAGAAGTTGTCGATACGGCTGGCAATGGAGCACTTGTTGGCCAGGTAGCGCGAGATGCGGCCCTTGACCTTGGGGCCGGCACGGCCAATGAACGAGCTCTGGTACAGAAGACCGTACTTGGGAGTCGCGCCCTTGGTCTTGAGCGCACGGAAGAGCGCCTTCTCGGCACCGAGGATCTGGAGGGTCGACGCGGGGTACTTGGCCAGGTTGGTCAGGGAACCGGCGTGGGAGATCAGGCGAGCAGCGACGGGGGTACCCAGGATAACCTGCAGGTTGGGAGCGACATCGCCCATCTTCTTGTCGAGCGACTCGGCGAGGATGCGCCTGTAGTCGGCCATCTTGGAGACGTTGGAGGCCAGGTCCTTGACCATCTGGAGATCCGTCTCACTGATGTCCTGTCCCATGGAGATCTTGGCGGCCTGGATGATGGCCTGGGCCTTGTCCTGGTCTTGGTTGAGCACATTGGCAATGTCGTCAACGCTCTCGTCGGTAAGGGACTTCTTGTCGCCCACGGCCAGAACCAGCTTGGCATAGAGACCGTTGTCGGACACGATGCGGATGAGCTCGGGGAAATGCCAGCCATACCACTCCCTCACACGCATGGCACCCTGGTTGATACCCTTGTCAAGGGCGTCGAGGGTCGCAATGCCCTGGATGATGTGGTTGTCGTTCTTGTGGACGCTGAACTTGACCTTGGCACGGGAGTAGGCGTGGCCAAGACCCAGCTGGGCGCGGTTGATGTCGCCCTCCTGCAGGCCCTTGAGGAGCTTGTTGGCATGGAGACGGATGCCACGCAGGAGCGCGGCAACAACCTCGGACGTGTCGGCGGCCTCGCACTGGACGCCGGGGAAGGTCGAGCTGATCTCGCCCGCAATCCGCTTGTCGACCACACCCAGCACAATCTTGCTCTTCTTCCCGCTCGTCTGCGGCAGGTTCAGTTCGAGGGTGTTCTTGAGGTGGTCGGGCATGATGCCCTCGGAAATGAGGTTGATCGCTTCCAGACCGTGGGCGGCAGAGCTGACGGTTGTTAGTCCGGCTGGGACAAGAGACTGTGGGAGGCAGCACCACAGGGCGGCAGCCATTGTGCGCCAGCGCGATGGTACTTACGTCCACGGGTTGAAGCTGCGCAATTGGACCATCTTTCCGAACTTGTCGAGGCTCTTCATGGCCTCCTTGACCTCGGGCAGTTCCAAGCCAACGGTATCAGCCTGGTGCACGACCTCGAAGAGCGAGAAGCCAACGGCGCTCTCGAAGAGCAGGTAATTGACCACCACCATCTTGACCAGTTGTGAATCGAAGTACTGGGAAGTGTGGTAGACTGGATCCGGGATGTCGGTGGCGTGTTGACCCTGCGCAACTTGTTCAATGGCCACCGGTTCGAGAATCGCGGGTTTGGGCGGGTTCCAGTGCTTCCACTGAATTTTCCCAACTTTGAAGTTTTGGAAATTTTTGCGGCAAGCTTGCGCACGGTCCATGTGGGGTGCTGCACAGGTTCTTGGCTCGACTGAAAACCCCCAAAACGACTCCCAGCTGGCGAGGAGTGGCAAACACCTGTCGGGGCCTCAAGGTGCCCCACCAAAATTTGGAGCGAGAAGGTCGCGCATTGCGCAGGGCCCAGCCTGGAGCTTCGCTCTGCGTCCAACCACAAGATCAGACCAAACTGCGCCAACCCTGGACCAACTCAAGATCCGTTCCCACGGGCCGCAGCTTGTCTCAGCCCTACCACTCGCTTCCCTGGTTCTCCAACATGATGCACACGTCGTTTGGCCTGTTACTGGGCCCAGTCATCGGGTGCGAGGCCCCGATCGCCAATCGCTTATTATTGTTCGCTTGACGATTGTCCCTTGGGTGGAGAAACACGAACAAGATCGAGACCGACATCCCCCATCCCATCATTCCATTCCACTGTCCCTCTCCCGTCATCATGGCTCTCTCACGACAACCCGATTCGAGAACTTCCAGGTTCCGGCACGCCCGGCTGCCGGCTGCCACCCTCCTTCCCCATCGGGATGAGCCCGATCTTATTAATTAGATGTCCTCTTCATGTCGTCGACCCCAACTCTATTCCCGGAAGCTGACCAATGTTGCATTCTTCTCGGCCCTTCCCTTGCACCGAACTGTCGCTGAAGATGATGTTCTCTTTCGATCCCGTTGGGGCCAGGGAACGGGGGTTCTGTATGCTGCAGGGTGCTAAACTCCGAGATGAGTTGAAGCACGGAAAAGGAGAATTCCCCTTCCCTCATGACCTTGGTGCGTGGGTGACAGGCTGGGAAGAGGCCGCCGAGATGTCGCTGGAATTGGTTGTCGTCTCTGAAACGGAAAGCCTGGCCAATCAGCAGATCAGGAAGCCTGCTCACCACGCCCGACCATTCGGCACCTTTCCACTCTCATCCGTCAGCCGTACCGCGATGGGCAACACAATCTCGACCCCCTTGGGATGTGCGCAGCTGCGATGGCACCCTTCACCGACTCCAAATATTGTGTGGGACGCCCTCTTTCCCATGCCAGTGGTATAACAACCCCACGCAACGGCGTCCATGGCCTGCGCCAATGCAGATGGACCTTCGGCCTCGTCGCCTTGATGACGTTGACACGCACCTGCGAGCTCCCAACGCGACGCCCATGGTTGCACAAGCTCGTCGCCTTCACCGTCTCCAAAACACCCCCTGCCCTGACGTTGACGTGGTGCGCGAGACGTATTCCCCCTTGGCCTTTCCCTACGCAAACCTTCTTTTGAGCATATAATTTACTGGAAGCCTGTAACAAGCCTTCATCCTCCGTCCTACTCCTTTGCCACTGACACCAAGATTGGGCGTTGGCATCCCTTGATCGTCTCCCTTGATCTTTCTCAACATGGACCCATACCACCCCCCTCATGAGCCCAGCGCTGCAGGTTCAGCCAGTGATGTGACGACAGCAGCCCGAGATGCGGCAAACCCAAGACGCATTGTCACCCAGGGCTTCTCTGCCCGCGCAGCACCATCAGGCCGGGCTGCCCTCTCTGCCGTCGCCAAAGACGCCATTACCGCAACTCCCCTCGAGTATTCCGCCCTGGACGACGTCATGGTCAGGGGCTCATGGGTGTCCTTTACCTCGACTGCTGCCAGCAGGGACTCGGTGACGCCCAGTATCTTCTCTGTCAGAAACTCAACGGCTTCCGCTTCGACACGATACTCAGTTCGCCAGTCCTCCATCGAGTCGCCTATTTCGGCCATCAGTCCGATGTTCCAGGAGCATCGGAAAGGCAGCTTCCCTCAGAATCCACGCTATTGCTGCACCTTCTGCGACGAGTCTTTTGGTACAATCACGGAATGGAAGCTGCACGAGTATGACTCGCACGACCGGCCTGAGTGCTACGCCTGCAAACATTGCCCGGCTGTGTTTCCGCGCCAAGGACTGTTGACCGAACATGCGAGAACCGACCATGGCCCCAGCAATGCTGTTCCCACGGCCATCTCGGTTCGATACTCCCCTATTCGAAGCTTCTGGAGCTGCGGGTTCTGTAGCGCCGTCACCCCCGCACGATCTGACTACCTGGCGCACGTCGGCAATCACTACGACGAGGGGAAGCCGAAGTCCGATTGGCAGCATACCCGTGTCATCGAGGGCTTGCTTCATCAGCCTGGGCTGGAATCAGCTTGGATAGCGCTGGTCGACAAGGAGGAACATGCACGTGGCGCAAAGCTAAGGTTTCTCTGGGATCCAACTACGGCTGGCCGCTCCACCGATGCCAGCGAGCCTCATCTTTTGCAAGACATGCTCGAGTTCTTCGCTACAGGGACAAGGACGGCCGACGAGGTTGCAATGGTGGCTTTCAGCACCGCTCTTGTTCGACCAGAGGGTGACGTCCGCGACTTGACCAGCAGGCTCTACCTTCGAAGTTCCAATCTCGCGCCGCCCAAATCGAGCAACCATCCTACTCAGCCTTCTCCCGACTTGCAGGCGACTATTTCCGAGGGCCTGAATGATGTGGTATCGCCGATATCCCCGTTGCCGGCACCCTTGCGGTGGCTCGCAGCGCCTTCCTGGCCCTCGGAGTCTTCTCCTTCCCCACGGATTGCTGCTTCGGCCTTTGCAACGACCGGTAGCACGACAATGCCTGACCAGATCTCGCAATTCCACCGCAAGAAGCCTCCGCGCCCCCCAACTCCCTCCGGCGCCATCCCCCACAACCTCGACCCTTGTCCCCCACTGCCAATGAAGTTGAGCGGCCTTCGCCGTATCGACAGCTCCCGAAGTCTTACACCTTCGAATCAAACTGAGAATGGCAAAGACCCAGTTGATAGGCAGCCGGTTACTTTGCCGCCAGAAACGACGTCGTCGGGTGCTCTCTCCTTCTCGGTCCGACGAACTCCAGACCCCCGCGGACATCTGTCGGGGACTCTGAAAGATCTGAACTTGTTGGGGGCCGACGGCACGAAGCACTTGTCAACCATTAGGGTGGGCCCGGGATCCTCTGTCAGGCCGCACACAAGCTCAAGTACACTATCCACTCACACCGGGGATGGTTCTCAGGGGTTTGGTGACAGCATGGGTGAAGTGATGTCAGACGACAGCATCTCAGAACCAGATTCATGGCTGGAGTTTGAAGGAGTTCCGAGGGCGTCAAAGATCTGGAAGCGATCCTTCCAACGCCGTGTCAACCAGGGCATGGGCCGGCTCTGGGCACGGTACAATCATGACTGGGATCTGCTCATCAGACAATGCGTGGGCGACAGAAGCGGCGGTCCTGCACAACCCCGGGAGTCATCAGGACGAGTGCAGAAAGCCGCGTCTTCACGCCATACTCTGGGAAAAGGGCTTCACCCGAAGGCCAGATCCCTCGCCCAGGATGACGAGGAGGACGATGACGACGATGATGAGGACGACGGTTATCGTCCTGCATCTTCCATGTCCAAACGGAGCTCAGATTCCTCGAAGAAGTTTGCATGTCCATTTCAGAAGCATGATCCTCGCAAGTACAACATGCAGGATCACGAGGTATGCGCAATCAGATCATGGGGATCAATCTCAAGGCTCAAGTATGTACTGATATCCGCGATCAGAAAGCCAGGGCTAACGCAAATGGATAGGGAGCACCTCTACCGCAGACACTACAAAACACACTGCCAGAGATGCAAGCGGATCTTCAAGGATGCGAGGGAACTGGCGGACCATGAGATGTCGGTTGTCAGCTGTCAGGTTCTGGATGTCATCCCGCCTTGTGATATCAGCACGTATCAAGAGAAGCAGCTCAAGTCAAGGAAGCACACCACACGGCGGCAGTCCGACGAGGAGAAGTGGAGGGATATCTACCGGTTGCTATTCCCCAACGAGGAGATCCCATCGCCATGTAAGTTATTCCTCGTCAGTCCTAAAGCCATCCGATCGGGAGCGCTTCACTCACTGATAGAGGTCAGACCCCGAACCCGGCGAGGACACGGCACTTGTCTCTCCAGAACTCCACGGGAATCTAGAGTTCCAACACTTCCTGCTGACCGAGATGCCGCGTCTTTTCACCCAGACCGCTGAAGAGCAAGCAGGAAGGCCTCTTCGTGGTCACGACGGGCTAACGATGGAGGTCATCCCAACCATTATTGAAGAGGCTCTTCGCAAAGCATTCGGGGCGTGGCAGGCAGGAGGTAGAGAGTTACGCCCAAGGGAGATGTCGATGGCGCTGAGCGATTTCCTCCCTGAAACGCCAACCTCAGTCCCTTACAACCTTGGACACTCCAACTGCTATCCAACCCCGCAATCCACGGGCTCAATTCAGTACGCCTTCCCTCCGAATCACTTCAACGATGTGGGCTTTGTCTCGGAGGCCCCACAAGTATCCCACATCAACGGCCCCGTCAATCCCTTCACGTCCGGGCCTCCGGCCAACCTGAACCCATTTGCCACCCAATTTGAAGGAGTCACTTGGGAGCCTGGGCTCAGCGCTATGGGCATGGATGCGTTTGATGTTGGGTTGGGTTTGGGAAGCCACTTCCAAGGTTTTCAGGGCAATTAGTGGCGTGGACTTGGTCACCGTCGAGTCGCTGGCCTCGACTCCCGAGTGCGTCATCCGCTCGATGGCATAGCACACAGGCGCTGTGGGAGGATCCTAGGATTTTGTGTATCTCTCACCCATTGCTGCTGGTAGCAACGGCAAATAGTGAAGGGTTAGTCAAGAAGCGCCGACCTTGATGAGAATAGAGTTCTCTCTCCTCACTCCACTATTAGGATTCGATGCGACCAGCAAACACTGTATCATCCTGTGAAACTGATACCTGAACAAGAAGGCGAGGTTGCATCAATCCAACTTTAATCACCCCCCAAGACCACCAAGGGTTCGAGCGCCTCATGATGGGCTCTTTCTTACATACATGCTGCAGACAAATTGTGCAAACTGTATGATAGCAACAAGTGAGAGAAACAACAGCAACCGCGTCCAAGCTCGCCTGCCTGGACAAGTGAATCGAAGTCGGCAGCACAATCAAGGATTTCTACAACTTGTCTGTGTCCTGCCCTAAAAGAACACCGGAAAAGGGTCTGTCAAGATCGACCACATGTTTCCGAAACGAGTGTTTGCAGGCATTAATCTCCCAGCCCTCTACCACCAACGCCTCTTCTCCCAAACCAATCCCCCTTGTCTCTCGGTCCCACAACTTCCTTACATGCTCATGCCAGGAAGCTTGTCAAGCCCTATGATTCAGAACACGCGTCAGTGATCGGGCATTCCCAAGCCACTACCAAGCATATAGCACACAAAAACAAGGGCCAAACTTACACTTATCATAATCCTCCTTCGCGGCCCTCTTAACAGCGCACGCCTTAGCCGTCTCAATAGTCTGCGTCTTGAGACTAGCGCACTGCGCGCCAAAGCACCCGGACGTGTCCATGGCCTTCTGCAGCGAGTTGTCGCGCCACCCAAAGACATAGTCGCCGTGCTGGCCCAGCCCCGTCGAGTCGCCCGTGCTGAGCACAAACGGCTGCGACCCGTCCGTCGGCCACTCGTTCTGGTTGTTGAAGCCCGTCGTGTCCCACACTACTTCGTACATGAGCTGCGGGATGCGCACCGGGTGGGTGGAGGGGCAGTTGCCGCCGAGGGAGAGGAAGTTGGCTGGGCCGCTGGTGGGGTAGGCGACGTGGTCTTGGTGGTTGGGCGTGTCGAGGTTTTTGCCGTCCCAGCAGCTGTGTGGCAGAGAAGGGTTGGTTAGGGGGTTTGTTTGTTGAAGGGTTGAAGGGAGGGGGGGGGGGGGGTTTGGAGGGCAAGTATCTGACAGGGAGGGGGGACTTACGTGGGGAAGTGGATGTTGGAGCGGATGCCGCCCTTGCAGGCCTTCTTGGGGAGGGTCTCGCTGTCGACCTTGTCGTCTTGGCAAGGCGCACCCGTGTCACCGCCAAAGTTGGGGCCGGTGTAGCAGCGGTAGCAGTTCTGGCGCTTCAACTTGGTGTCGGGCCGCGAGCGCATGTTGGGGTCGCCGACGAGCATGCGGAAGCCCTGGATCGGTCAGTTAGCACGAATATGCCGTGAGCTGGTGGGAGTAATCTACTGACTGGCTTGAAGGCAGTGATCTTGCCCGGCTGAGCGGACACGTAGTAGACGAGGACACCGCCGCCAATCTGGGTGCTGAACTTGTCGTTGAACTGGAGGCTGTGATAGGGTCAACATGCTGGCCCACACATCATTACGGACTCTTAGTACATACGCAGCACCGCCCTGGGGAACACGCTTGTAGCTGCCGTTGCGAGCCTTGAAGTACAGGTTGGCGGTCCAGTAGTTGGAGAAGTCATCGGCAAACTGGCAGGTCGTGCAGCTGGCGTGCTGGGAGACGTCGTCGGTGGGCATGGTGACGTTGAAGGCGTTGCCGCCGACAATCTGGTGGATGTGTGGCGAGGGGATCTGGCCGGGGTTGACGAGGGGATCGATGCGGTCGATGACGACCTGGGCGCACCCGAACCGGAGCATGGTCATCTGGCCAGCGCCGCCACCCTGGGGGGCTGCCTCGGCCAAGGCCGAGAGGGCGAGGAGCGCAGACTGTGTTGTCCAACGCATTTTGGGCGATTTGATAGGCGGCTTTCGCTCAGGTCAGGGGAACTGTGGGTTCGTAGCCTCGCAGGGAGAGGAAGGTTCAGGATGCAACGCCAAGCAGTGATCAAAGGAGGGCAACGAACCGTTGGCAGCTCAACCTGATGTTGCGGCGACAAAAGACAGCCTGATCATCTCTTATACGGACTCCAAAAGGCGCCTGGCGTCCCCACGCGACCCCCGGAATTCCACCTGTTCGGCGCCAACTGCCGTCTTGACAAGATGAGGCGAAAGTGCCGAGTTCACGGGGCGAGTGGGTAGGAGGTGGGCAATATCCAGCTGGATATTGTTGCTATACGTCGGGACCTATCGGAGCCGTTGCTCGATGCGGGTGGCCTTGATTGGGATTTAGTGGGGTAAATAGGCCGGCAGGGTGGGTGATATGGACGTCTCAACGGCAGAATTCACGTCAACGAGTCAAAGCCCGCGCCCGACGTCATCAGGGGTGGCGGCCTTGCCTGGGCTGAGAGTACGGCAGATGTGTGATAGGACAGTGGGAGGAAAATAAACAGTCTGCAAAGGCACGGGGAGCGCGAGGTGCCATATTTGGGTCTTAAAAAGGGGCCGAGAGCAACACATCCAGACCATGGCAACTTATAAGCGGCGTCGTATAGAAGGCCAAGGCCATGTGGCCGGCACACCCACTCAGGAGCAACATCTTTACTGGTGGAAATGAAAGTTTCCATGTTGTGTCTGAGCCAAACAGCGTCCTTGGGCTGGGGCAATCCCTGGTGAGACCGGCTTCTCGAAGGTCGATAGCATTCCACGATCCCTCCAGCCTCGTGCTGAGATCCCCTCGCTGGAACCCTGCCGCATTTCGGTCAGCTTGACACAACCCGGATGGATGATGTGACACGGCAGTGTGGCAAGGATGGTATGGATTCTGGAAAAGTCTAGAAGCTCGGGATGGGGATGCCGAGGGTAAAGTGCGGTGATTGAGTGTGGACGGTTGTGTAAGTGTGAGCCGACGATTGGAGAGAGCGGGCGAAAGGAGCCATGTACATATTGCGGCCTCCTGTTAATGAACATCTTTGCCCCTCAAAGCCTTTGATTCTCCAGGCTATCATCACGAGATTTCAGTCAAGCAACTGACCAAGGGCGAGCAATCCGTCCAGGTTCAACTTGCTAGCCGTCCGTATATCACAGGTCATTGTCAACATTGATGAGCCTATTTGACACAACCCTTTCAGCACCAGGAAAATACATCAGATTTGGTCACACGCTCCCAGGCGAGCTCGCCCTCTCTGCTCCCCCTGCCCCCCCTGCCCCTTATTTCTACTATTCATGGCCCCGGGAAGTGGATCCAACAACGACGAGCGTAGGAAAACGCAAGGCTGTGACCAGATAATAATGCATCATGAAATGACTTGATTTCGGGCAGACTCCACAGCCCCTAAGATGCTGCTCCGTGATAGTACCCCTGAGTTCCTGACAAAAGCGTCAACCCAGCCCAAGAAGCACATCGTCCCATTCCCCATCCCAAAACAACCAAACAAGCCAAACCCACATACCTTATTACCTCTCCCTCCCCATCCCCTCAAAACACCCCAACCCCGCCCTCCTCCTCCCCCTCCTGCACCAACTCCACCTCAGCCCAGCTCAGCCGTATATAATTCTCCGGCGTCAGCCCGCTAAACTCAACCTGCAGCGTAATCACCAGCGAGTTAGACACGCGCGGCGTATTCGGGATATCCCTCGCACAAACCCCCATCCGGGGCTGCGTGATATCCAGATTCTCGCCGTTGAAGCGCACAATCTCGCCGTCGGCCACCAGGAACTGCCTCACCGCGGCGCCGCTGCCCGTCTGGAACCGCACGGCCGCTCGTACAGCCCGGATGGTAGGTCCGACGGCAGCAGATGAGGAGGAGGAGGATGGTGATGGGATTGGGAAGTGGAACCAGCTGTTGAGGTGGCCGGCCGAGGGCGTGATGGTTGTCCACCATGCTTGGCGCTGCGCGTTCCAGGCGGGGTTCTCAAGGACCACAGCTGTGCCGGAGATGCGGGAAAGGAGGGGCGCTGGCCGGGACATGGTGCTCGGGGTTGTTGGATGGAACAAAAGACAAGTTTGTTTGTCAGGGGCTGGTTGCGCGAGCTTGGCTGGTTGGCCCCTAGAAGTGCTGTGTTGAAGATAAAACTGTACTCAGGATATGTGGGGATCAGGCAGGTCACTCTCCCACATTGGGGGCTGGATGAAGGGTGGGATCATGCGGCTGACATGAGGAGATAGCGTGCCTCCAATCAGATGAGAAATGGATGTTGAGGGGTCGTATTCCAGTTCTGACGGCTGTCAGCTCAGTAGGAAACGTCTGAGACGGACATCAATCCAGGTGAAAACATCAGTGCCTGGCTGTCGTCGACGATGCCTCGATTACTACATATTGTGGGAGTATAATCTGTAATCTCCATGCAAGTGGGGAGTACGCATCATGGTTTGGGTAGATGCCGCCATTGGAGGCGGTGTCGAAGGTTCTTGGCCACTTCGGAAGGCTCGCAGGCGGTTCTTCATCTTGGTACGTTCGTTTCGGATTCATGGCAGGGCGTTTCAACAATCACGAAAGTCAGCCGGAAGTAATTGGGTGCGGCAGAGGCTGGAGCGGAGGCCACCAGGCTCCTAGGGCAAGGACTTGCTGTCGCTTTTGGGAACCGGGAAAAAATGAGCTGGGAGTTGGGACATTATTTGCGAAAATTTGAGCGAGTGGTCGGGTTCTCAGCTAGTTATGGCATCCTTGACTTTCCAATCCCTTCTCGCCCTCTTTGTTCTCAAGTCTGCAAGCACCTGCAATGGTGGTACAGCTATGAAGTCCAATACTGCATTGTCGCAGTTCTCACAAAGTTACGAATATCAAAGCAAAGTATCTAGTAACGCAACCCTCCACGTCGTCAACCGCAAAGCACGATGCCGGGGTGACCCTTTCGTCTGATTAGACTCCCATCCCCTGTCTTCCGCCGCCCTTTATAAAGAGGGCTTCCTTCAAACTTCGCACGCACGATGTAAAGAATGCAGTTGAAGCGTGGAGAAGAGGAGTCCATTCAACACCGGACATCACTCACCAAGATTTGTCGACGAACGGTGTAGAATCATAGGCACAGACGAAGCACCCCGCTTCCCCAGCTTCGAGAGAACAGGCGCGTGGAGTTGGTTGGTGCCTTGGCAGACATTCACGCGTATACACCTCCGTAGTGTCCTCCGTACGGTGTAGTTAGTATGCAAGCTTTCGGAGGTTTCTTAAAAAAAGGGGGGGGGTGTGTGGAAGAGGGGGGGGAGGCGGGGGCTGCCTATGATTGGACCCAGGGGTAACGCTAACTAATTTCATCCATCATTATCTCACGCCAAAAGCCACGAGAAGCTGAGTTCTGGAATTCCCCCCTTCCTCGCCCACAATCCGCGCTTGAGGGGGGCGCTCTTGATTCACAGAGCGACCTCGGGTATAACGCAGACTTGAAGTCGACTGAGCGTGCAAGCGTGCTTGGCGTCCTGTTCTCGACACGACGCGATGAGGCTCCACACACTGATATGGACCGTCCTCCTGGCGCTACTCCCCAGCTGGGGCCGCGTGCTTGCTGTCACCTTCACCAACAGCAACTTTGACATCACCTCGGGCATGCCATTCACCATCGTGTGGGCCGACAATAAAGGCCCAGTCACCATCACCCTCATGGCGGGGACCGCCGCGAACCTTGTCAAGGTCTTGGTCATCGTCACAGGCTCCTCAGGTACAGAATACACCTGGACGCCGCCGTCGACAATCCCGTCCGGCATCTACGCCCTCCAGATCGAGGATTCCGAAGGCCTCAACTACTCTCCAGCATTCGCGTACTCGGCGGATTTCGCGCCGAGCACCAAAACCACTAGCACAACCAGCGTAGGGCCCTCCTGCCTCCTAATTATCTCTCTTCTCCCTATCTAACACTTTCACTTTGCCCAACAGGCAACTCAATTACCAACCTCGATCCTCACCTCGTCCACCTCGGCCCTTCCCTCGTCCACCTCGACCCTCACCTCCTCTACCTCGACCCTCACTTCCTCTACCTCAACCCTCACTTCCTCTACCTCGACCCTCCCCTCCTCCACTTCGACCCTCCCCTCCTCTACCTCGACCACCCAACCCGACGTTCCAACGCCCGCCCCCTCAACAACGTCCACACCACTCCCCATCGCCGCCACAGCCGCCATCGCAACCCTCAGCGGCCTCCTCGCCATCGCGATCCTACTCGTCATCGTTTACTGCACCCGGCGGCGGCGCAGGCGGCGCGCGGAGGGTGAGACGGCCGAGACGAGCTACGAGCTACCGTCCAGCCCAGACAAGGCGGGTGAGACGAGCCACGAGCTACCGTCCAGCATGGGCATGGTGGGTGAGACGAGCCACGAGCTACCGTCCAGCACGGGCATGGCCGGCGAGACGACCCACGAGCTGCCGCCTAGCGCGGCGGACGAGACGTACATATGGAGGCCTGCGATGACGGAGGGACTGGGCGCGGAGGGGGAGCAGGGGCGGGCGGAGCTGCCTAGTAGGGGGTGGGGGGAAACGGTTCAGTTAAGTGCCGAAGGGAGGCACCTGAGATGAGATAATGTTGGGACTGTAATTGGGAGCTAGAGAGAGAAAACCTAATGCATGACGAACTGTACTAGTGAGCTCCAGGTACGTACAGGTAGGTAGAAATCCTACTCACAGGAATCTAGTGGGCCTGCGCACTGGCTACAGCTGTATAGGCTATGCCAGGCCAGGCGAGGGTGCTAATACAAGCCTCTAAGCCCACTTACTACCTAGGTACCTACCTAAACTGAGGCTGTTAATACAAACAAAGTTATAGGTGAAAACGTTAGAGCGCGAGAAATATAATGATATGGTAGAAAACACGTAGAAATAGGTAGAACTGGTAACTAAGCGTGAGAAGAGGTTCGGGGGAGATGGCTGAGACACAGGCGGCTAATCCAGGCACCGGAATACATTCTCCAAAGTAGCGCATGCTAGGAGTGGTGGCGGATTCTCTCGAGTGGCTCCTGCGGCAGCGTGTGCAAATGTGGCAAGCCCGAAAA
This sequence comes from Chaetomiaceae sp. PYS4301M, assembly GCA_023628425.1. Taxonomy (NCBI): domain Eukaryota; kingdom Fungi; phylum Ascomycota; class Sordariomycetes; order Sordariales; family Chaetomiaceae; species Chaetomiaceae sp. PYS4301M. The sequence continues at coordinate 443,808 of JAMAKR010000020.1, read as the reverse complement.
CTGGGAGACCCTCCTCAAGATCGGCCTGTCCACCACCAGGGGTGAAAACTGGATGGGCTGGGCTTGCCGCCACGGGCTTTTCCAAGCCCCAAAGACCCAGAGGCGGCGTAAGGGATCTGGAGCCGGACATTAATGCCTGAAGATCTCGAAGCAGTCGGGACGGCGACACGGCAAATAGCCATCAATTCTTGTGCTGGCATAGCCTGGTTGGAGGACGGGGAAAGGCTGGGTATGGCCGTGATAAGACTTCGAGTTTTTGTTTCCGAAGACTGCGAGTGCGACTTTGTGTTGAGAAGACGACAAGAAATTCTCCCTTTGGGGGGGATATAGCACCGATGGTCGGACTAAAAGAGGAACCGGTATAGTCTCGAGGGTCTTACCCACTGCTAGAGAGTACGCTGAGTGGACGCCAGGCAACATGTGTTCTGCATCTTCCAGATTCCACTAAACTCCTCGCCCGTGCCAGCCATGCTACTCTCTACTATACTCGCCTCGGTGCCATCATTCCCTTCAGTGTCAGCGACCCTATGTGCATGTGTTTTCTGTCGTGTGTACCACGTCATACAAAATCCCAATCCTACGACAACCCCTTTTCTCCGTGCATATAGCTATCGGACTTAATAAAGCGTTCATTCTTCTTATGCTTTTCAGGGTTTAAGTTCCAGGGTTCGCGTTGACGTTGCATCGATAAGGTCCGACTCGTTCCTCCGACGGCCCAAATTGACGCCTCGCACGCCAGGTATCACAGGAGTCGAACCTCTCGTCGTCGATCTTGCGGACCGCTGCCTCGGCGTCAGTGGTCATTGTCGATACCGACATGGGCCGTAGTTGAGTTTGGGTTGGAGTGCTTACTCTGTCTAAAAAGGAGCTATGCCAACACACGTCATTGCTGGTTAGAACTTTGGCGAGAAAGAGCATAGAACGTACCCATAATTTGCATCAGCGTACCGTCGAGACTGGAAAAGATCCCCCCGATTCCAAAGAGCGCGACGAGGAACCAGTCGACGGGTGAGCGGCTCGTCTTGGAGCGCAGGTACTGGAGGTCGAGGTCGGCGCCCCGCCTGTAGGTTGTCAGCAGCTGGTCAATCCATTCCTTTTTGGTCGGGCCACGCAGCCACTGCCAGGCGACCATGTAGCAGCTCGGGTAGACGAGCTCGAAGCGGAGGCCGAAGAACAGGCCCGTGGTGGCCTCGTTGTCGGCCTGGTCGTCGCTCTCGGTGGCGAGGACACCCTCAAGGATGTTGGGGTTGTTGCCAGCCAGCAGCAGACCGCCGACGATGGCAATGTGCGGGATGGTCACGTACCAGGACCCGAACGCCCTTGCGCAGCCAAATTCGGCGGCAAGAACAGCAAGTTCTGTACTTAATGTGTAGATATTGATTGATATCTGTTCGGCCATCTCATATCCTGCGTATGAAATCCCATCCCCTACATTCCTAACCACACGTCAACGATTCATTCCAGTGCCCTAGACTCCTCAAAATCCAATGCGTCCTCAATCATCTCCAACACGGCTTCGTTCTCAGACTTCCTAGCATATTCCAACAGCGTTTTGCCTCCAGATTTGTCATAATCCAAGTCCGCACGTCCAGAAGACAAAAACATTTTCACAACATCCTCATAGCCATTCACCACCGCCCATGCCAGTGGCGTCAAGCCGCTCGCCGATCTTGAGTTTGCATCAACATCCTGCCTGGCCAGCAACAACTCGACAACCGCCTTGTACCCCTTGGAAGCCGCCCACGCGAGTGGTGTCCACCCGCTTGCGTCATGGTAATCAGGATCGACGCGGTCGTTGCCGAGGAGCAGCGCCACCACCTCTGTGTGGCCGCAGTCAGCTGCCCACGACAGAGGTGTTTGTCCGCGGCAGTCCGGGAAGTCGGGGTCGACCCCGGGTGTCGCAAGAAACAATCGCACCAGGGTGGTGTCACCAAACCCGGCAGCCCAAGAAAGTGGGCTGCGATCGTTGGAGTCGCGGCCATCAGGGTTGACGCCCTCGATGGATAGGATAAGTTGGACGGCCTCTTTGTTGCCCATTCTGACTGCTTCGAGCAGCTTTGCTTGGAAGTCGCTGACCGTGAGGGTTGGAAGTTGGTCTTGGCCCGCGGCTTGGGTTTTCTCCTGCTGTCTCCGTTGCCTGTCCAGCTCAGCAGCCGTCATCAGGCGTTGCTCCAGCGCTTCGGGGTCCCCGGGCAAGCCTTGGTTCCGATATGGAACTGCGAGGTTCGCAGCTCCGGTGAGCGGATTTGGTGCCAGCAACAACCGGATCTGGGCCACTTCAGCTCGCAGCTCCTCGGCTCTTCTGTGTAGTCCTTCCTTTTCGTATACGGAGGCCAACTCAGCCATGCTGGTCAGGGTACGTGGGTGCTGCCGGCCAAAGGCCCGACGCCGAACGTCCACAATATCGGAGTACAGGTCCTCAGCCTCTCGCAAGCGGCCCTGGGATACAAGGGCTGATGCTTCACTGTGCATTGCCCGTAGCGGGGACAGGAATGATCGGGCGGCTTGCAGGCGTTCCGCTCTGTCAAAGCCGAGCTGGGTACGGCAAACCGTGTCTAGGACCAACCGCCAGCGCTGGCGAGCAATACCCGCTGCTGACTTGTGCGGTCTTACTGAGCCGACCTCGGAGAGATTGTCATCGTCCTCAAAATCCGCTTCAGAAAAATCGACGCTTGTGTCGTCCCGAGAACCGTCGTCGGGAAGGTTGACGCTTTCCGACCCAACATCGTTGCCATCGTCGTCGTCTCCCCCCACATGCGGCAACGAGAAGAGAGCGATACGCTCCAGGTGCAGGGCAATGTGTTTGTGCAGATCACTGGGTATTTGAGGGGAGAAGTTACAAACCGGACAGCATCTGTCAGGCGTCACGAGGCTTGCCTCGCTGGCCCTAATAATGCCGGGTGAAGGTGCAGTGTCGTTTCCAACTTCGTGAAAGGCTGCGAGGTGTGCTTGATAGCCTTCCACGCTGGAGAACGACAGGCCCTCATGTTCCGGGCACCGCCATGCCGCGCAGTGGCTCGTATTTTCGTGCTGAATCCAGTCTTCTCGAGTGTCATAGAGCTGGTCAGGGTTTCTGCAGGTCTCAAAAGTGCAAATGTAAGGCCGCAAGTCACGTATAAGGTGAGCCCTGTTTGAGGTGTAAGTCAACCTGATCCGAGAAGAAAACGGTAATATCTGCAATCAACATGGGACTCACTTCCATGCCCTCGGACGCAAGGCCCCAATGGGGCATAGCGTAAAGCAGTAGGGACATTCAAAGTACTTTTCGTCCCCTTTCAGCTTTGGGGGAGCCGGGAAGTCAATGGCATCAACACTGGATTGCGCTGACGGGGCGTACTCCGACTGCGAGACTGTTGATTGATCGTCGCGGATGGCGAACTGAGCAACCTGCAGGCGTGTGGCAGTTGTGACGGACGCCGCGGGGAGCTGTACGGGACCTGGGTCTCCTCCGGTGACTTGGATTCCAAGATCTCCGAGTGCCATCATGGCCGACGCGATGGGCACCCTGACTTCCTGTGCAAAGCCACGAGTGTGAAGGACAAGCTTCTCTCGGTGGTGCGTCCAATATGCAAACTGCCTCCTGCGCCGAATATTCGCCTGTGCCAAGCGGTCGACCAGAAACGACTCGGTCCCATTCAAGATGCCGTTGCGGTAAATGGAGAGAACCGTCCGTATTGGTTCCCACACCGAGTCATCCAGACCTGACTCGTGCTCATCTTGGGCAGGTACAGGTGGTTCCTCAGCGACAGGTGTGTCGCGGAGCGCATTTGTCTTGTGATACTGCAGAAAGAGTGAGCTAATGTAGTCGCGGTCGAACGGCTCGGCCGCTTTCAAGAAGTCACACCCTGACTCGGGATCAACTTTGTGGTAACGTTGTGCTTTGGACGATGCAAATCTTGTCGAGGGGTTGCGGATGCGAGTTGACAACTTGTACAAACGGTCAATCGGATCTCGAACGCTGTCGACTAAGAGATCGATGTCCGAGTCGGCTTCCCCAACGAGTGCATATGTCAAGTCATCTCCGGTTGACGGCTGGAAGAGGATTGATGCCATAAAGCCGTCATCTGAGATGTCTGAATCGTCGAGAGGATGAAGGCCGTCCAGGGAGACGTTGACGTCGTAAGCACCCCGGCAGTATTGGAGGACTAGTAGGCAGCCAAGTCACACTTTGTCAGTGGGGCCGGTCTGGATCAATGGATACGAATCGGTGAATGAGGGAGCCAGACCTTGATCCAGCGAGTCCCGGAGGTCGGTCATGAACTTGGCGAAGGTGCTCTTCAGGCTCGCGGCGTCTCTGATGCGGTAATCCAGAGAGCCATGGCCTGGCACGAAGAGACCCATGTTGACAGCCCAGAGCTCGAAACGATCCGACTCTGCCGAAAACAGGGCGTGCGGCCATTCTCTGTGTTTTGTGTCTCCGACTTGTCGATCGAGCGAGTTGACCTCGTTGAAGCGGCGCGTGATGTCGAGGCCGACGCCAGAGAGCTGTGCCGGCGCCGACATCCTTGCAGCCGGGCGGGAAGGGAAGAGTAGGTATTAAGGTGCTCAAATGGTATTAATCATGGAATGAACGAAAACCCCATTGAGGATCTACAGTGTCATTCCTACTCCTGTGATTCATTTTCCTCTTTCATGCGAGTGATGCCGGGACTTGGTCGAACAAACGACTTTTCAGTGCGCAGGAGGGATGAGGGCCAAGCAATGTGCACTCAAAAAGTGGGAACGAGACACGAAAGACACATGACGGCACAAGGAAAGCCGGCAGGAACGCCCCCGAGCCCCAGGCAGACCAGGGCACGCCGCAGGCATGATGTCTGCCCCACCCGACTTTTCGTCCGTCCCTTCCCCCCTCCATCCTGAAAGCTCCCATCCCTCCTGCAGACGAGCCTGATAAGCAAGGCATTTCATCTTGTCGGCCAGGAGCACCCGAATCCTTTCAGACCAACCCCTCCCCCACCCTCAAATCCCCATCCATGGGTGCCACCATGCGAGTTGTCGGCCCCCCATCCTCAGCTGGCGACCTTGGGGGTGGGAACAGCAGCGCCACGGATTATTCGATTCGTCATGGATGGCATCGGAGATAATCAGGTCATCCGCCACAGCGCCTGATTCATCCAGTCATTTACAGAATACAGGCAAGGCAAGGGCAAGAGCATCGCGGATTCCGCAGTCATGGCCCATGGGCGATGGGGCTGACAACACGACGGCGCTTGGTGCCCAACCACGGCTTGGGCACCTCGGTGGCTGGTTATTCACCTACCAAACCTGAGCACACCGACGCCCAGCTCCGTTCTAGTCCATTATTAGTCCATGGGATCGGCGAACCTGAGTCCTGAACCCCGCATCGGTCTTCCGTGAAGGCAAGGCTGCGTGTGGGTGACGCGCAAGCAGAGCGTTGCCTCCATGATCCTTCGTGATTCACCTCCATGCGGCTCCTCCCTCCTCTTTCTTGCTAATTAGTTATCACCTCGCGTCTTCTTTTGCTTCCGTTTCGGGGCGAATAGCCGGTTTCGTCGATGCGCCTATCTCGTTCAGTTCACTGCAAGCCGACGGCGGCGACGGCGAAGACAACGCAGCGAAACATGCCACATCGCGGCATCCCTGACTGATAGAGCATCGACGTCCTCTCGGCTGCCATGCCATACACATGAACCGTTGGAAACTCGCGACTTACAACTGACCACATCACCATGTCCGGAATCGAAATCGCAGGTGTCGTCTTGGGCGTGCTGCCTATCGTGTTTGCCGTCCTCGACTCATCTATCGTTCCGAGGACGTTGATGGCGTTCCGGAAACGAGCCTACGTTGCCAAGCTTGCCCGCGCCCTGCTTCTCCAGAAACAGACCATTGCCGAGAACATCAAGTCCATCGCCAGTCTCAGTGGATGCGAGCATGTTTGGCTTGTAGACGACGACCCGTTCACCTACCTTCTCTCCAAGCAGGTCCAAGAACAAGTCCTTGACTACTTGGGCGAAGAGAACTACGCAGCTCTGACTGCAGCGCTGACCGACAGCCATGACACCGTGAAAAGGATAGCCGGAAACATGGAGGGGCTGCTCCCGGGTGGCGAGGTCAGTTCTGTTCTCCTTGTTCTCACACCAACGACAAACAGTGAGAAGCCCATGGCCTTGCTGACTTTGCGAACAGGGTCCCTCAGACAGCCTGCTCGACATCATTGCCACAAACCGGACTGCAAAAGGAAAGGCAGATGTCCGCGCAAGGGTCAAGCTGCTATTCAAGGGAAAGGACCTCATCAATGCCGTCAAGGACCTCGACAACGCGACCGCCCAAATCGACCGATTCACCCGAGTCCTGGTTTCGAATCAGCACATGGCTAAGAGCACCCCGTCGAGGAAAGCCGCAAAACTGGCAAGAGCTCTACGACGGATCCGTGACCTTGCCGGAGACGTACATGTTGCTCTCGGCCGCGGCTGGACATCTGGATGCCATACGCAGCACGAAGCACACCTGTTCTTGGAAGACAGGCTTACCACGGCAGCCGTCATCATGGACCGTCCGCGGAAACAGAAACAGGATCAGTCCAACCCCATGTTGGACTTCCGTCTCATGATTGCCGTCAGGTATCCGACCGGATTATGGTTGGCCTATGAGACCACAGTGCAGGTGTACAAGGAGGATGAAGAATCCGACGAGCAGCACTCCCACCCGCCACCCCGCCTCGATCGACAGGGGACATCCTCCACACAAGTCACACTCGTGGAACCACCAACACCGCCCCAGAGCCCATCGAACGTGCTCCCGGTCGATAATATTTGCGGCGTGCTCGATGGCCCGGGCCAATTCGGGCTTCCACCAGGCGCCTGTCTAGTCCTCACGCGCAAGCAACACATCGCAGTGTCCTCTCGACAAGCGACAAACCCCCCATTCACCCTCGTGAGCGGGAAGAAGATCGCACTGAGTGCGCTTCTATTGCCAGCACACAAAACGCCGCTCAAATTCCGCATGCTCCTTGCCCTCAGACTGGCGTCCAACCTCCTCCAACTGCTTCAAACGCACTGGCTCCAAAAGCCCTGGGCCAAAGACGAGCTCTACTTTCCTGTCCGACCAACAACGACATCCGCATCAGCAGGGAACGCCAATGAGCCTCCCACCAGCGCCCAGGAAGCAGCCGATCTTAACCAGCCCTTCATATCTTTAGCATTTGACGGCGCGGGGGGTGGTGGAAACAACCCTCCCATCTCGGTGGCGGTGACAACAACAAAAGCAACCCCAAGTCCCAACCAACTTCCCACACCCACACCCACACCCACCCCAACCAACACAGCAACCCTTCCCATATTACCCATCGACACCAAACGCACCCTCCTCGAATTCGGCATCCTCCTCCTCGAGATCTGGCACGAAACCCCCTTTGAGACCCGCCTCCCCCCCAGTGCCACCCCGGACTCTTCCTCTTGCGGAGGCAACTATTACCAGCGTCTTGCCGCAGCAATTGAGTGGCTGGACGACACGGCGCAGACAGACCCGATGCCGGAGCTGTACGAGCGGGCGGCGTCGCTGTGCGTGCGTGGCGTGATTGGCGGGCAGGCAAGGCTGGCGGACTGGGAGGACATGGGGTTCTGGACGGCGGTCTGTGCTGATGTTATTGAGCCGCTGGAGAGGGGGTGTCGGGTTTGGCGGAGGGAGGGGCGGTGATTATTCTATGATGATGGAGAACGTTGAGGTAGGAACGTTTGGTGGGAGTGCTGGGGATATTGGGCCACTCGAGGCGGAGTGACGATGCTGGTCATTTCAGTTGTCTTTTTTCTTTTTCCTGCCGTCATCTGGGACGGGGAGGCGTTATTAGACGCACAACGTTATCGCACAACGTTATCATTAGGCAGAGCAAGGGCAAATCACTTGCATATTATCAACAGTTCAGAATAGGGTACACAAGGATCACCAGTGCTGGGCTGGGATAATATCACATGTCTCAATGTTAATCTGGCATCTCGTCGTTACTGTTCTCGAAATAATATCTCCCGTTTTTCCTGAACCCGCGTTGAAGAGGAGAACGTAAGTAATAATTAACTTGAAAACCGCAAGCTCGCAACCAAAACCAGAACCATCAACGCTCGCTCAGAAAGACCGACCCAACAGATCTTCGCACGCTAAACGTAGATAAAACGCCAGACACGCACACAAACAGACAAGAAAAAGATCACAACAAATACTTCCTCAACACCCCCTCCGTATACTCCCAAAGCAGCGAAGCATCATGAGCCTGGAACGCCGCCCCCGTCCACACCGTCCCACGATACCCATTCAACCCCGCCAACCGCTCATAAAACCCATCATTAATCGCCGACACGGGCACCGTCAAGCCAAACGGATCATGCGCCGCCATCAGCACCACCTCAATCTCCGCCGGCCCCGCCCCACCCGGCCGAAACACGTCCGGAGACGTCCGATACAGCCGCTCCAAACCCGCCAACACGTCCTTTTGCACCTGCTCGGCCGACAGCGCGTGCGGGCTGCCGTACTTGAGGTTCAGCGTGTCGGGCACGCCCGTGGGCGTGATCTCGTAGATGCCCGGCAGCGCGGGGAGGTGGCTGCCGGGGCGGGACGGGGCGAGGTTGGTCAGGTAGTGGTTGTCGGGCAGGCCCGAGTTGCGGAGGAGCAGGGTCCACCAGGCGGTATGGCGGAAGCGGCGGAAGAGGGCGGTTTCGGTGGCGTCGGGGTTGAGCGGGGTGAGGTTGGGGAGGGTTGGGGGGATGGTGACGAGGAGGTGTTTGGCTTTGATGAGGGTTTTTTGGCCCGAGGAGGTTTGCACGTGGATGTGGAGGGTGCTGTTTCCTTTGTTGGGCCGGGAGGCGGAGATGATGGTGCTGGAGAGCAGGAGGCTGTCTGACCTTCCGAGCTCGGCCTCGGCGCGGCGGTAGAGCTCGCTGTTGTCTACGCCGTCTGGGACTAGGAAGCCGTTTGCGAAGCCTTGGAGGGCGGTGGCACCAAAGTTTTTCATGACGTACAGGGTCGGCTGGGCGAGCAGGTTGCCGAATCCCTGGCACAGTTTGGAGGTCAACAGCACCATCGAGTCGAGGTCGTACTTCTTGACGAATTCGCCAAAAGGCAGGGCTAGATCTTCGGGGAGCGGGAGCGGGAGGGCGAACCCGTTGTCCAGGAATGGATAGCGGGCAAGATGCAGGCCATACTTTCTCAGGGCGTCGGTCGGGTCCGGCGGGGGGGTGTCGAGGCGTCGACCGGTGGTGAAGTCGACGAAGACATTGGCAGCAGGCGGCGGGGGGTCAAACTTAGCGAGGGCAATGCCGAAGCGGGAGAAGAACTGGCGTGCAATGGGCGAGTCGCGGATGACGACGAGGCCGGCCTCGGTCTTTGCGTCGCCGGAGAATGGGTCTTGGTAGGTGAGGGTGTGCCCGCCGAGGCGGTCCTCTTGCTCCACGACGGCGACCGTCTTGCCGGCGTCGCGGAGGCGGATGGCGGAGAAGGTGCCGGTGGCCCCACCGCCGAGAATGCACACATCGCGCACCAGAACCGTCTCCCAGCTCTCGTTGGGCTCGGCCGACGTGGAGAAGTGCGCGAACGGGGCATAGCGTGCGAGAGGGTTGGCCCGGAAGTTACCTGAGGGCACGTCCCGGAGCCCTTTCCTCGCGCGCCATCGCCAGGGGCACAATAGCCGTGCCAATGCGGACATGGTTAGGCCCGGCAATCGAGATGGACAATGGCCTCGAACTCGAACTAGCGTATCGATCTTGGGCTGTGGTGGATCGTGGTTTGGGAAAAAAGACCCCGCTTCCGTGGGTCTGTGCAGCTCAGAAGAGCAGAAAAAAACTAAGGGAGGTGGGAGGGTTAGGGTCACGCAAACTCTTATTCACTTTCAAGCCAACCAACCGAATAACATGATGGCGATGGAGGCTCACACACAGAACGAATGAGTATATTGAGAGGGAAGTGGAGGGAGGCTCCAAGTTGGGCCACTGCAGTGGTTTTAATCCAACTGCGGGGACAAAGAAGAATGGACGGCTTGCACACTGCGACGGGGGCCAACAGAACACCGCGCCCCTGAGCTGCATGTGGGCGGCCTTGGAGCCATGTTCGTGCATGTTCAGGTCCTGCACTGCCCATGGTCATCAAGGTGACTACCTGATAGTGCGACTCCCTCACTCGCTCGCAACCCAAAGCCCAAGCTGCCCAACCGTGGCAACTACTCCTCCTTCCCTCCCCCACCCGGTTCCTCGCGCGGCCACGGCCACCAACCCTGCAGGGGCTTTTCGTCGTAGATACAGTTGTAGTTTTGGGCCGGTGCGTAGACATTGTAATTGTAGATGTGCTTTTGACTCAGATCCCACGCATGCACCTTCCACACATTGGACCTCGTCAGGCTCTGACGGCTGGAAGCCGGGAAGGGTCTCGAGGCGGCGGGCAGCAACCTCGAGACGGGCAACCCACTGGAAAGCTGCTCTCTCATCCCCATGTCTGGACTCTGAAAAGAAGAGAAAGGAAAAAGGAAAAGAAGATGTATGTTTTGTTTTTATCGTCTGATATGGAATTACACTCAGACCATCTAAACGCACATACAATTTTGGCGCATGGAACATCAGGTCCGGACCACGCATATGACGTCGTACGCCGCGTCTCCTCTGCGGCTCATATTGGCATTCCACAAGTCCGAAGCCATCGGTTATCCAAGTTCTATGGAATAGGGGGCAGTGGCCCTTTCGGATGTCTCTCACCAGCAAGGCTTGACCATGAAGTCTTATCGACCCTTCCCGTGCCTGAGTTAGCGGGACGTCTCTCTTTCCACAGCCATGAAAACAGCCTTAAATGCCTTACTTCACGCTGGGATCTCCAGTTCCAACAGATCTGAGCGGCAAGGGAGATGATGAGCATGTGATGGCATGTGCACTTTTGACCTCCCGTCCAGATTTCAACCCATCCCTGTTTAGTTCTTTGTTCGACAACTTCGAAATAACGACCCCTTTCCGCCACGAGCACACATTTAATACTGGATTCGAGAATAAGCTTCCTAAACCATGGTTAAAAACACTCTCAACGAGGAGAAGGGAATCTCGTAAGTCCCACATTGTTCTCTTGTTCTTGCTGTTCCCGCCCGAAACAGCGCATCCGCTAACAAGATCACTTGGGACAGAGCATCTTTTTATTTCAGACTCGCCCCGGCGATGCATATGCCTCCTAAGCCGGCAGGATCCAGAGCGATCATGTCTAACCGTTCCACGCGGGCCGTCCCCGAGGCCGAGCAGGTCAATACAATCCCCATACTGCCCCGTCCTACGCCGCCCCTGTTCCTTCCTACCCTGCCTCTCCATGTCCTTGCTCTGTTTGATCGTGTTCTTTACAGCTCTGTCTTGTCCACTAGGTAAGCTAACACATCCGGCAGAGTCACGGGCATCAACAGGCGGCGCCCCGCTGCGTACAGCGGAGCTTGTTGGACAGGGTGGTAGGAAACGGCGTAGAGGTCACCGGCAGTGTCCACCTAGATGACGAAGTCTTTCTGGTCCTTGCCACTTTGGTAACTTTTATCGCTGTCATATGGACCAAGGGGCCCCGTTAGTGGTGGGGGAGGGGAGGTAAGGGTGAGGCAGGAAGAGAGGAAGCGGGGATGAGCGTCAGGGGTTGGCTTGTCGGGTACCTTGGAGCAGGTTCGTGTTTTGCTGCGTTACGACCGAGCCTGTCAGATATCATTAGACTGGATCGAGTACATCCGTTTCAGTGCCTGGGTGTATATGTCCTTCAGGTGTCTCTGGTATACACTTGAACTGGTTCCACTATGGAGTGATCGTCTCGCTACCAGTAGATATACGGACACACATGTTGGGAGTATATGCTTATGCATTGTACGTGTCTCTCCACTGTCCCATTTGCCTTGTTCCTCCAGTCACTGCGCTGCGCTGTATGGGCGTAGAAACGCGCCGAGCTCAACAAACGGACGTCTAAAAGGTCACGGGCAGCTTGACGATGCCAACATCGCGCTCCAAAGGCGTATACTCGATCTTGTCGATGGGCGTGGCCAGCTTCAGGTTGGGTAGCTTCTTGAACAAGGATTCTGGATGGTGGTTTGACGCTGTCAGCTCTGGTCCACCTTGGTCCTCGTATAAACACATACATCTCCTCAAGGGGAAAACTTACCAAACACGCTCGTCAGCTCGGCCTTGGCAAGGTGCTCGGCGATGCATCGGTGATCGCCATAACCGAAACCGAGAGGGTCCTCCTTGGGCCACTTGCGGTGAATGTCGAACTTGTCGGGGTTCTCAAAGATGTCCTCGTCGCGGTTGGCAGACTGGTTCGAGGCGATGATGCCCTCGCCACCCTTGATGACCTGTTTGGTGTGGGCGGGAGTGTAAGTGATGATGACACTCGAATGAAAAAGAGTTTGATATACGGCTCGACATTACCTGGCCGCCAATCTCGACATCCTCCTTGGCCGTGCGCTTCATAGCCATGGCCGAGGCCGTGTGGTAGCGGCACAGCTCCTCCACAAAGGGGGCGGCCCACTTCTTGGGATCGGCCTTCAACTCGGCCAGCTGGTCAGGATGCTGAAACAGGGTCACGGTTCCCTGCGGCCGGGTGCGTTAGCTGATTAATTATCACAGAGCGTGGATACCTTCAAAGGAGCCCTGATCATCACACTCACCAACGCAATCATGTTCACCATGGTTGCGTTGCCCGCAACAAGCAGCAGGAACGCCATCTGCACCGCATCAGCCTTGTCGAGGTTACCCTTATTGACCTGCTCCGTCATCAGCTGGCTGATGATGTCGTCCTTGGGCGCTTGTCCGCGCTTGTCGGCGAGGTCGGTGAGGTAGCGGATGAGTTCACTTGGTAATAGCAACGGTCAGCTTCAATCCACTCAACATACGGGTCAGTAGAGGCTAATTACTCGGCTGCCGCCGACGCCTCACGGGCGGTCGAGCTGCCATTGGTGCGGATCGAGTTCTGCTGCGTCAGGAACTCGAGATCCTCAAACGGGACGCCGAGCATGGTGTAGATGATCTGTCTCCTGAGTCAACACCGCAGCTCTCTCCGTCCCCGACAAGCATGCTCGGTGACGGCAGCAAGAAGTACCCACATAGGACGGAACAGGCAGCGCAAACTCCTCCACCAGGTCAACCGGTCCGTTGGCGCAGCCTCGGGAGATGGTGCGGTCCAGCAGGTTGTTGACCGTCTTGTCGATGTACGGCTGCGTCGACTTGATCTTTTCCGGGGTGAACCACGACTGCACCATGCCTCTGTTGACAGCAAGTGTAAGCATCAACCCCTACAATTGCGACTGATACACCCGCGAGCATTAGGTCCCCCTCAGAACATAGACTCACCTGTACTTCATGTGCTCGGGCGGATCCATATCGACAAACGTCGGGCGCTGCTTGCCGGCCAGCTTGCCGCTGTCACTGAACTCGGGGAACCCAGGCCGACTGCGCTCCTACAGTATCTCAACCCATCAGCTCCCGTCCATAACCAACCCCCCTCCCTCCGACCCAATCCACCTTGACTCCCATCCCCAACCCACCCAACCCCACGCAAGCAGACAAGCACCCAAACACAAAGAGACAAAAAACAAACAAACCTTCGACAACCGCTGATCCGTCGCAACCCGACAAACATCGCGGTACTTGCTCACCAGCCACGCGCGCGAGCCGTCGTACAGCGCGATCTGCGAGACGGGGTCTGTCTTGCGCAGGCGGGCGAACTCGGCCGGCGGGTCCAGGCCTGACGCGCGCTTGAACGGGAAGTGGGGGCATTGGGACTTCGTGTTGTCGGATGACATGGTTCGTGCTGTTGTTGTGGTGATGGCTCTCCGTCCGAGGTGGAGGGTGGTGGTGGTGGTGGTGGTGGTCCGGGTGAGGAGGGCCTGGCGGGGGGTGGTTTTGAGCGGGGTGCGCATGGACAGGGACATTGTGAGGGGTGGAATTGGGATGGGGATGTGGGAAGTGTTGATGGGCGTGGTGGGTTTTATATGTAGGTGTTTGTTTGGGTTCAATGTTGGTGGGTGAGTGGGACTGGGTGGGTAGAGGTGGTTTGGTTCCTGTCCGAGACCGTGCGCTGGCGATGTTCACTTTGTTATTGGTGGGATGGTGCGTGTTATGTTGCTCTGAATCGTCGCAGAAGAGGGGGATCGTCTTGAATTGGTGATGGTCTGGTATGTACCTACGCAAGGTACCCTGCAGAACGGTGGTGAGCGGCAAGTGATCACGTCAAGACAGACCTGATGGTGCGGGCCGTTGTATTAAATCCGAAAATAATACCATGTTGATGTTGCAGTCGCGTCGTCGGGCTGCGTGAGCTGCTGTTTTGTCTGGGGTCTGTTTGGGCGGGAGTCAACGGACATTGCGTCACGGGTGCATATCCATGACAGGGCGAAACTATCTGGGGGCCATTGGCACGGACGAGAATGGCCGACGTAGCCGTGCCTCCGCGGAGAAGTTGAACGGACCTGGTCCTCGTTGGTACCAGTGCCTCGTCTTGTTGCTCGTTCTCGGATTGCTTCCTCGTCTCTCTGCATAGAAAGGGGTGCATTGGTGGAGGGCATCCATCGCGGGGGACGCATTCGCCAATCAACACCCACTCGAATATTACGAGCAATTCCAATTGCTGGTTTCCGCCTTGGGTCCCGTCCATGGAGCTCCTCGTACAACCTTAGTAAGGTACATGCACGGGAAAGCTTAACTTGCGGGGTATGTGCATTACCATCTGCGGTGGTGGTCTGATGCTGCGCGGCTCAAGGCAGGGGTAGGCAACCAGGGGGGGTGTCTAGACTTTCTCCACGGCATCCGCGCTGATCAGAGCACCTCTTGAAGAGTGCTCTTGTCTGGGTTGCACTCGGGTCAATCATGATGTGATGTGATTCGCCGCACTTCAACGTCCAATGCGCGCCGTTCGGAATTCCCTCGGCACCCGGAGACTCCGGCTTGTCTTCAAGCTTGGTTCCCCGGAGATGCTTAAGAAAGCTTCAAGTTCATCGGTTTGTCAGCGAGTATTGGAGGTTCCCATGCGCTTCAAACTCAAAAGGAGCTGTTGACGGAGACTAGGACACGACCAGTTTAGATCCCGCTTCCAGTCCCCAACATTGTCAACAGCCATGCAGGCACTTCAAACTTCTCGTATCACGAGCAGCCACTCGACTAGGTACTTACAGATGGAGCTTGGTCAAGCCATTGTCCAGTCTCGGCGTCTTCATGCTGTCTGGTCCAGAATATTGCCACTTTAGACACTAGGACGCGGCCTGTATCTCCACTCACCGTTTTAATCTGCGGAAAGGAAACACGATCCGGAGAGGCCGGGCCTTCCGAACGGCCGGTATCACCCACGCGGGCCCGATTGCCCACGCCACAGACACACTCTGCCGCAGACAAGGCCATGCAGACGGCCTCAGGACTCAACGGCGGCCTTACACCAGGCCCCGGCCAACTGATCAACCTCGCATCAAATCAGCCCGCCAACTCTCGAATAACTGCCCCGAGGCGAAGCGTTTGTCGGATGTGCTGCAAATCACCGGCCATTTGCTGGCTGCTAAGTTCAATCGCCGAGTTTTGCTCGGAGCGAGTGCACATCACATCCATCGATCATGCCCTTCTACTTACCTGGGCTTTGCATTGGTTTGCAAGAGAAAAGCGACTTTCCTCTCATTAAAGCCTCCCCTCCTCTGCTGCCAATGGTCGTCCCAAGTTGAAAATCATCAACACCAGCTTCAACCGAAGTCAACCTTTATTATAATACCTTCTCTTCACTTCAAGTTAATACCCCTGAACGACAAGTCACTGGGCTGGTCCTTGACAACCATATTTCTCCGCCTAATTTTTAATAATTATTTTACCTTAATTTCCCATCACCAATTTCCACCTTTTTGTTTATACTAAAAAGAAAGAAAGAAAAGAGAAAAAGAAATAAGAAAAAAAAGCAGGAATGCCTAACATCGCCAGCGCCATCCCGTCGCGGGCCCGCATGGCCCGTCGCCTAGGGTTCAAGTCGGCGAAAGCGCTCGAGCGCTGGGAGGAGGAGATTGCGCTCGACCACTTTGCAAACTTTATCTGCGACTATTTGGCACTGGGCTACACCGTCACGCCCGACAAGCATGGCCTCGTCGACTTTATCGACCTCGACGCGGCCGTCGCCGAGCGCATTGCCATGCTTGAGGAGAGGCGGTTTGAGATGGCCGTGGATCCGGATAAGACTGAGTGTAAGTCTGAGTCTCATATCCTTTTCTCTCTCCTTTTCTCCCTTTCTTCTTCAATTTGTCCCTCTATCTTTCAATTCGTCATCCTCAACATTTGTCATATTTGGCTGACATCTGGGTAATCAACAGGGGCGGCTAAGGACCACTACAAACAGTTTGTGGTTGGCGTCGTGGCCGATGATATCTGGCTGGGAAACTATGGCATCGAAGGGGCTGAGCTTTGCAAGCGGGACTGGAGCGCTAGGGAGAAGACCATTAAAATGATTATGTTTTTGGAGTTTTTGGTCCAGGAGTGGGTGGACGGGTCGGGGGACTCCTCCCTGAGGGAAAAGTTGGGGCAGGCGCCAGTTTTCCAGATGTGAGGCGCCATCGAGATATGGAGGGTTAGGGCTTCAACATCAAGGTGTTAAAATATTAAGATAAATAGCATGTTGAATTTACACTATCCTCGGGGAACAAACAGGGAAATCATTGCAAAGAGGAGCCTAAGGTACATACCAGCATCCAAGTCAAACAAGATCTTCCCGAGTAGCTCGGATGGCATAATACAACTACAACCAAGATGGCGAGGTGAAACTGACTACAGGGGCCATCTTCTTGGGTAAAACGGCATGCGTTCAATGCTGAAGGCAAGGGGAATGGTTCTCGTCTTATTGGCCGTGGGGAGAAGCGGGGGCAGGCGCAGTGTAACACACCTACCTGATATGTACATGTACACGTGCAGTCAGGCCTCCCGCCAGGCTCCCGGACTCGCCCTGCACCTGGCCGCAATATTGGTGCCTAAACTCTAAAGCAGCTCATGCACTGGAACCTCCCAACTTTGACGTGGATTTCATTCTTGGACGCAAGCGATTGTCTTCAACCTCACAGCTTGTGGCCCGCCGAGGGGACTGTACAGGAATTACTTTGTTATCCTTCTGCTTCATTGGAAACATGAGCCTGCCGGGCCTAAGCATTCACACATGTGCCATCTGCGGATGGATCGTTCATTACGATGAGAGGGGGTTCGTCTCGTGGACGAGTCAATTCCGTGGCTGTACGTGCCTGGCGTGTCTAGTACACCACGCATCGAAAAAGGAGAAGAAAGGAGAAAATGAAGAGACTGAGGACTGACGAGCTTCAGTGTACTCGTACGCAGGTAACATCGTCCTCACGGGAGTCGGTTGTTACAGAGATGCACCCGACGGACACTTCATCGCACCGCGAGATCCCAGCGCTCGATGGGATGATCCCGGCTATGCCCATCCCGACGAAGACGTATTTGCCGTGAGGAAAGGGCTACCCGACCGCGACAGCATGGAAAAAATTGGCTACATCTTCCACGACACATGCTGGTCTCTCTTGGAGCAGGCTTTCCGTCCTGCCCCTGTCCCCTACGTGCGACTGTTTGAGGTCTGCGACTCGATTCCCCTGGGCTCTCCCGGGTATGAGCTCAACTGGGGACACAGCTATGGTGGACTTTTCCCTATCATTGGCACGGATCTATTTCCGTGGGAAGGCGGGCTTGCGGTGCGAGACTGCCCAGAGGAGTGGTTCAACCTCCTGTACCGTGCCAATCCACGAGCGATCCCCGAAGTCGACAAGATGCTCGCTGGAGTCGCGGGCGCGCCACCCTCTGGATATCTGTCCTCGATTGCCACCCCTGCTACATTATCCAGCAACGACCCCTTCAACTTGCTTCCCGTCGAATTATGCTCAGCTGTCGCCGAGTGTCTCTCAACACCGGACGTCCTGAACGCTCGGCTTGCATCGAGGAGGTTCTGGCCTGTGTTTTTCAGCCAGCAGTTCTGGGCATCCCGGTTCCAGGGATTCTCGGATCGTTCGTGGCTCTTTGAAGCTCGTACACAAAAGGACAGAGACTGGCGTTGGCTGTATCGCTGTACAGTCGATAGCCGCCTTGGGTTGGGTCTGAGAAACCGGAAACGCATCTGGAATCGTATCCAGCACGTGGCAGTTATTATGGAGGCTCGTTGGAACGAACCGACTCCGAGTCCTCTTTCTCAGGAAAGTCGGGACTGGGCGCTTGTATCAGGAAGCATACCAGATCCATATGAGCGAGTTGAAGACTTCACACAGCTCAACGAGGATTGTTGGCCGCTTCGAAAGTTACAAACAGCTCTCCCAGATGATATATCACATGTCTCTGCGTGGACCATCCGCGCAGGTGACTTCGACTACATTGCAGGGATATCGCTAGGGACTCCTTCAGGCCATGTCCTCCGGCTCGGGTATAGTACTGCTATGGTGTGTTCCTTGCAGGTCTCTCGAATTGTTGGCTTCAATGTGGCAGTGGGATCCTGCGGCATCCATGCTCTTCAATGCATTGATGGCACGGGGAGGCTATCTGCCTGGCTCGGGTCTCCTCACAATGCGCCAAAGACGGAACGGCTTGCCGTTGGCATCCAGACAAGGGCTCTAGAAGTTGGATTTGACGTATGAAACACCTTTCTTTTCCTCCCTCTCTACTCTTACTTGCCCCCTTCCTTTTTGCTCCCTGCTGACCTTGGTTGAAATTGGCAGGGCTTCAGAATGGTCAGCATTGCTATGCCTCGTCAGCCAGATTCAATGAGCACCTCAAGCAATGGCAGCTTAAGGCAGTCGGCAATATGGTATCCCGACATCCCACCCCGAGCACTCAACCTGAACGAATACTTCTTTAGGTCCCTCCGATCATATACGTGGGGATTCAGACCACTGTTTTGGGCCTGTTTCGGCGGCCCCGGTGGCATCTATCTCCCCCATCTCACCAAGATCACATCCTGGGGTGATAACCCACTGTGTTTGGGGTTCTGCTTTGATAGGGAGGTGCCGGCGGAATGCCAGAGATTTGGCCAAATGGAACCAAAGGGGGATACGCCGGCCTTTGAGTTTCTGATTGATGGGCCCGGCGGCGAGGTTATTGACAGAATCGTCGTCTGCCAGGATTTACCCAGGAATCAAGGCACAGGGGCATGGCTTTGCCAGCAAGGGGCACTGGCGTGGCTCAGGATGTGGACGAACCGCGGAAGGAAGTGCGATTTTGGCACCAGACACAGCTCACCGGAACGGTCTATCGTGAAAAGAGAGTTTGCAGCCGCGCCGGGGATGGCGATCACGGGCTTCTTCGGCTCTCAGGTGCGTACCTTACCTGCCATGGCCTCTCGGCTCTGTCGCTCCAAAGGAAAGCAACGGGCTAACTTCAGGTTGCGAGTTGAGGAACACTACCTCAATCTCGGTGCTGGCATCGTTGCTATTGGTGTCATAACCGAGTAACTTCATAAGGGCTAATTAAGGAGTGGAGGTGACGGAGCGTCGTCATTTCCAACTCTGGGAGAACGGAACTTCAGAAAGGTTTATGGGGTGGGGATAGTGGAAGAAGGGGTGGTGAGGTTGGGAGGGGAGGTTGAAGGCTGTTGGTGGTACTGATGCTTCGGGGATGGAGGCCAAGTTTAAGGGGCCGGGGAGTGATAGGCGGGGGTACTTGGTTCATGATTGTAGGAAAGATATGGGTTGGATTGACTTTGATGTGAGGCCGGTGATGGACGGGAGGCGGGGGTTGCTTGTGCTGCCCGTGAGGAAGCACTGGGATCTGAGCTTCTTGAGCTACCCAGATATGTATGCGCGTGTTGCCGCATTTCAGTGCTCGAGTCTGAGCAAGAGGGATGGGGCGGAGAGGTCGGACTGGCTGCATCAGGGGGAGAAGTTGAGGGTGGAGATTCGCCAAGTCAGGAAATGGAATGAATGAGCAGCAAGTTGAACTCCTGTTGGTCGGGGAAAGTGGACGGTGCGAACACGAGGAGAACACGAGAAAGAAACTCGAAAAGGCTTAAAGACTCAAAACCGGTCACAAGAGGCACAGTAGCAGAAAAGCCATACGAGTTCAAAACCAGCACTGTATTATCATCCTGTCAATCAATCCAATCTAGCCTGCATCACCATAAACCCCATTAAGTTCCAACAAATGTGGAATCATCTAAATACATATAAAAAGGAGTGAAAAGAAGAGAAAGTGAAACCCAACCAACCAAAGCCTCATCCAACATCCTGTCTATCTAAGAGAGTGCCGAACTATGTCGTGAATCTGTCAAACAATGCCATCCATCGTTCCGAACCGGAGCGTCCCCAGCCAAGCGCAAGAGGCTTAGTAGCTGTCGACCACGCAGTAGGGGATCTTGTTGATGTAGTCGCAGTGCGAGCCCTTGGGGCAGTTGCCGACGAGACGGAGGGTGCGGCCGACGTCGCAGACCTGGATAGCCTTGTGGCCGGCGCACTGGTACTTGCCAGGAGTGCGGCACTTGTCACCGGGGCGGGGGCCCTTGCCGTGGTCCTTGTCCTTGCCGTGGTCCTTGTCCTTGCCGTGGTCCTTGTCCTTGCCGTGGTCCTTGTCCTTGCCGTGGTCCTTGTCCTTGCCGTAGTCCTTGTCCTTGCCGTGGTCCTTGTCCTTGCCGTAGTCCTTATCCTTGCCATAGTCCTTGTCCTTGCCGTGGTCCTTGTCCTTGCCGTAGTCGTCCTTGTGGCCGTAGTCCTTGTCCTTGCCGTAGTCGTCCTTGTGGCCGTAGTCCTTGTCCTTGCCGTAGTCCTTGTCCTTGCCGTAGTCGTCCTTGTGGCCGTAGTCCTTGTCCTTGCCGTAGTCCTTGTCCTTGTGGCCGTAGTCCTTGTCCTTCTTGTCATCCTCGCAGTCGTCGTCATTCTTGTGGCCGTAGTCCTTGTCCTTGCCGTAGTCCTTGTCCTTGCCGTAGTCCTTGCCGTAGTCCTTGCCGTAGTCCTTGCCGTAGTCCTTGCCGTAGTCCTTGCCGTAGTCCTTGCCGTAGCTATTGCCGTAGTCATTGCCGGCGGGGGCATAGGCGCCGCCCTTGCCGTAGTCGTAGCTGTCGCCGCGGGACCAGACCTTCTTGGCCTTGTTGGTGCAGAAGGGGAGCTCGAAGCCGTTCTGGGGGAGGTACTCGCAGCCGGTGCGGCGAGGGCAGTTGCCAACCAGCTGCCACTGGCCAGCAACGTTGCAGACCTGGATGCCGCGGTTGTTGGGGCTGCAGCGGTACTTGCCGAAGGTGCAATGGCCGCGGTCGTAGTCCTCACCGCCGCCAGGGGCAGCGGTCGCCGTGGCGGCAAGGATGAGGGCAGCAGTCATGTACTTCATCTTGAATGAATGAGCAGGATAGACCCCTGAAGTGTTGGTGTGCTTGTTGCGTTGGTGTGGTGTAAGTGGCTTGGGATGAAATGAGGGTTGGATCGGATGACTCGATGTTGTGCTCCGAGTGTTGGATGTTGTGATGATGGTGAGAAGAAAGATCGGATGAACCGTGAGGTTTCTCGTCCTCTTATACCCGTCGACCTGGCTCGATCAGACCTGATCGCCAACCAGCTTTCACGCCTCTGGGACCGTGTCTGCCGATGGCATCCACCAGACTTCAACGCCAGATTGACCAGATCGTGCCCACATTGCTCACAGCAACAAACAGCACCATCGTCCTCATCGGCCATAGTCTTCGCAAGTCTGTTGGCAGGAGAAACAATACGAGGGAGCATTGTCTCCTTGGAGTTACCAACTGAGAGACGCCAAACACGAGTCCATCTGGATAACACGAGACAAACAGCCGCAAGAAGCCGCGATCTCTCATAACAGCCCTCGATGTTCGCGCCAACGAGTCGTTGTCGGTACCAGACTCTAGTAGGGTGCTGTTTTTGGTCCAGCATCCATTGGTCCCAAGTTTCGAACCGACCATGTTGACACAGCTGATGGATGGGTCCAATCAGAACCCACATCTGGTTCTGGGACCGGAGCTCGAAGGGGATCGGACGACACGCTACCCCACATGAACCGTTGAACCGGCTCGATGTGAGTCCACGGGCGGGCCGATCGAATACGAGGGCATCCACTATTTTTAGGGCTTCCCCGTGCCTTCGATCCCATTCTTCGGAAGCGGGAGGAGACAGCCGCGCCCCACACTCTTCGTCCGATCGCTGACGGTTGACCCGGCACGGCGGAGCTGTGCTGACGGGTCACGGGTGTCGGGACCAATGGGATACCGTAGTTCCTTCGAGACTCCTCAGGGTCCCTCTCTTAAGTCTCCGCAACCGAATCTTGTTTCATGCAGAAACAAGGCAGTACTTCTTGGCGTAAGACTGAGACTCGCAAGTCCAAGTGTCCAACTCCATGTGACAGTAAGTTTCGACTTGGATCGAGTTCCAACAATCGCCCAAGCAACAACCCGAGAGTACTCCGACACAGCCATCCGGCAACCGAGATCCCACTTCATGAGTCTTAGACGTGGAACTAACAACGTCTTGGATTTTCACATGCTGATCAGTTTCTCGATAGACTGTCTGTGATCATGGATCAACCTCGATCTGCCCCCAAGCAGGCCCCTCCGCTGGGGCTTTGGCTTGCATCATTAGGTCTGAACTTGGGGCAGACTCGATGGTAAGGTTAACCACCTGAGACCACGTACCTTGGTTATACTGAGACGATCTTTGCCACTTGCTCCCCAACCCCAACACTGGCAAGCGGAAGGTATGCAAGACCAACTGCCATCGTCAGAGCCCCACGGTGTTAAAACGGACGATACCCCTCTTTCGTCTTTCTCCGCGCCCTAAACTCATCGATGTATCTCTCTCCAACCTCGGTTCTACGGAGCACATACCCCAACCCATGTTTCTCCGGGTTTTGACAGATAGCACAATGAGCAAACACGCCATCCCAGTCACCCGCGCGGAGCTGGTACTCTCTCGCATCATAGTAAGGGTCACTATCATCCTCCTCAAACCAAACGTCTCCCCCATCATCCATTTCGGCGCGATAGCCGGCCAGCTGTAGAGCATTGCAAAGCGCCAGAGTCATGGGGAAGCGTGACATAAGAAACCTGCCGCGCGGCGTCGAGATGCTTTCATAAAACAGCGTTGTGTCATCGAATGGAACACTGTCCCGGCCATCATCGGAGCGGCGCTGGCGATGCGGGTGGTGGGGGGAGTCTTGTTCGTCTTGGGACAGTTTTGCTGTGGTCCTTATCTCGCTCACGGATAGGCCGACGCAGAGTGTGTTGGCGATGTTTGTGTTTTCTGAGGCCTGAAGGTCAGCTCTTTTGTGGCAATCAGAGTTCCCACGTGGGTTGGGTATTGCAGAATTCCATCAGGCCTCTCAAGCCCGGGTGAGGCTTCAACACAAGAAACACCACGCACCTCGAGACTCTTCTCCCTCCCCACCGAGGGCAACAGCCTCTGCATCCTACTCATCCTCATCCTGATATCTATACCCTGGCCACCCCGACACCCCGGGATCTGCCATCCAACTCTGCTTCTGCCTCCTGACACACCCCCTGAGCGACCATTCAATCGACTGCCCCCACCCAGTCGCGCTGCTACAGTCCCAGTACTGGCACGCATCAAGAAGATAGTGTTCCCCATGAGGCATCATTTCAGAGTCGCGTCCAGCATGCATCAAGACATGGAGAAAGACACCTTCCAGCTCCTGAAACCGCCATTCATCCATTCCCCACACCACCGCGAACCAGTCTGGGCTCCAGACAACACCCGTGCCATCCGCCGCCCCCATACTAGTCAAACTCACGCCTCGAAAGTAGAGGTAATGAAGCATAGCCTGATCAAACGTCGAGAATGCATGCTCCACGGCCTTACCAGGAGGGCAGTTTTTTTTTTCCTGACTGAGGCGCCAGACCCGGCCAGCAGTCGAAGCAGCACCGCCAGCACCTCAATTTTCGAGGCCTTGGCCGCCGTGGCAAACGCAAATGAAGAAGGTGACACGGGGATGCGCAACACATCGACAGCTTTCATGACATACTCCAGACTGCCCACGGCGCTGGCGGCCGCCAGAATGTTGTAGTCTGGTGGGTCGGGCAGTGTAGCTTTTGTGGTCGTTGCAGTGAAACGGGGTTGCCACCAGTTCCAGTACTCTTCACTGCAGAGTAAGTCAACGCCGGCCTGGAAGTAGTGTTTGTTCCAGCCACAGAGCCATGAATCGGGGCGGGGGTGGGTGTCGGAATACAGATCGGTGCCGGCCCGGAGCAGGGCTCTCGCAGAATCCACCTGGCCGGTTCTAAGGGCGTAGTGGAACGGTGGTCTGTGAGTTGGTTTGAGTTAGACGATCGATCTCGGCTCGCGCTGAGCGTGGCGATGGTGAGGCTTGGACTTACTGGTTTCCAAGGTTTGGATCACAACCGCACTCGATGAGATAACGCACGAGCTCCAGCGGGTTGCTGACGCGGGTGTTTGGCGCGTCTCGTACCGCGTACTATTACCAAGATATCGCCGTAAGACAGCCGCGATCTGGCGGCCGATCGCCGTAATGCTCGTAATCGTGGAACTTTTTGAAACACTTACCCACAAGAGACTATATCCATTTTCACACACGTCGTTTATGCTCGCCGCTCCACTCTCCAACAGAAGCTTGACGGCCTTTATATCCGAGTACCAACACGCCTGGAAGATATGTGAGTGCGAGGGTCTGATGTTTACCATGCGCACCTGGAACCAGCAGGAAGGCGATGTCCAGGCTTTGTGTCTGATGCGGATCGCGAGATCGAAGTCGACTAATAATCGAGCGCCGAAAAGCCTGACGAGGACGCCGATCTGTGCTCGAAACTTGTTTTCGTGGCGCTTCCGGCCGAACTGGAGCTGTGCATTGAGAGTACCATTTGGCGCGCTTGAGGTTAGGATGGGCAGCCTGTCAATGGTGCGGTCACCGTAGCCCCAGAAGCCTCGAATCACAATCTGACGGGAATCGCGGATGTTCTTGATCCTTTCAAGGTCAAACGGATAGTCACTGGTTGCCGTGTCGAGCAAGGGAGGGTTGTTGTGACGGAGAGGACTCCCACGTAGTGTGCGATGGTTGGTCTCGGGTTGTAGTTGAGACACCTGCAGAGGGCACTGTCTATGAGCAAGCCATGTCATCCTTGTCATTGAAAGACAGTTGACAAGACACGTACGTAAGGTTGGGGTGGTGGATCCAAGAAGACACCTGCCGGGGATGCTAGAGTTGCCGTGTTCGCCCTGAAGTGAGCACCGAGCGCATGTTGAATGTCGTTGCGAATAAGCACCACAGCCTGTCCGTCATTTCAGCACTCTGGTAGATGATTTGCAACCGGGAGCTGGGACAGGTAATTATAACCTGACCTCTTCAATCTTGGCCCGAGTGGCTTGGTGGTTCTCGGACGAACCTTGCGCGTAAGATTGGATTTGCAGCGTTGTGGCCTGTTGTGAAGCCGTGATCCGACGAAGGGAAGACCTGTTCTCCGTCTGAAGATGGCTGAGGTAACAAGTGTAAGGTGCTCATTCCTTGTACATCGCATATTATTGCAGCTTGAACTCGAAGATCAAAAGCAGACAATAGGTAACCAGTGATGTGTTGGGATCGAAAGTGGAATCTGCACTCACCCCTGGGCGATAGCCAGGCACACCGTCACACTGTGCTCTGTATCTAGGATAACCTTGAGAATGCGGGTTGTCTTTGACTTATCCAACAGAGCCCATCGGATTTTCGTTCTGAACGCGTGGCAGTCATGACGAAAGTTCTTTAGGCGCCCCAACTGAGCGGTCCCAGCCTCCAGGGTTGAGATGATTTTGATTCGGTGCTTCGAGGGCAGTAATTGCTCCAAGTTCTCTACCGTCAGGTTAGTGCCAAACGCGTCGATCTGCTCAACACAGTATCTCAACAAGTCGATCTTGTTTGCAAGGTGGCCGAGTTCCTCGGGGGCATCGCTGTACGATTCCCATAGTCCTTTGGCTGCTTTGGATAGGGCGACACACAGGGTGAGGAGCTGAGCAATGGACGCAACTGCTCCAACCACCTCCATGGTTCTGACTGCTGGTGATGCTTAGACTGCTTTGGCTTGAAGCGGAAAGATAAGGGAGGTAGCCGGATAGGTGACTGTGGTTGGGTCAAGTGGATGAGATTCTGGGTCTGGTTGTTGCAAGTTCGGAAGAAGATATTTATTTTGATTCCTGTCGGCAAGTGGAAGGAAGTTGTGAAGGAATACAGAATAAGAATACAACAGCGAAATCCATCCAGCAGTGAACACGGCGAATCGCCTTCCTGCGTGTCCTGTCTGAGTGCACCATCAACCGATGAAAGACGGCCGAGTCGAGCGCACGTGGTTGCCTCAGGTTCCGTTGTTGCCTTGAGCTTGTCGTGAAACGTTGAAACAATGCATTGCGTTGGCCAACAGGTCGCGACTGCCTCGTTGGGAAACTTGTAATTAATTTGGGTTCAAGTTGAACGGGCAAGCACAGGGCAGTTTTGTTCAACCCTTCATTTGGCCATGTTTGCTTTTCGTTCCCGAACCAAATTCTTCACTGCAGTGTCCCAGTCACTCGGGCCAGGTTCATTCGCTTGTGTCACCCTTTCCTTCCCATCAACCCGGGACACGGCAGACCTCACCGAGAGGAGGGGGGTGGCATTGCACAACTTATGTACAACATTGTTACTGTTGCACAAAAATACACTTGCCAAAAGCAACACAACTTCAAGAGACTCGAGTTAACCGACTCCACATCCGTAAACAACACCCTCGGCACGACAACACAAAGTAGGTCATGCAAAACTTCAAACATTCAGGTTCAGGACGGATATATTCAGACAACGGCATACACTAAGGACAGAAAGAAATCGCTATTTTTTTTATCATAAAGCATGTGCAGGCAATTGCTCAACCGAGTGGCCCCTCGAATCGGAATGCGCCTGCCCCAACGACCGGTCGCCCAGAGACTTGGTTGACCCCTGCCTGCTCATATCGGGCAGGTCGATACACGTCTCGTCATCGTACATCTCCTTCCCGCGACGCCCGAAGTCATCGCCCTTCTGACTCCTGTACGTCGATGTCGGATCCCCTCCCATGCGCCCGGCTCCCGTCTCGCCGCCATGATGCATGTAATACCCCGACCGTTGCTGCGACTTGACCGTCAGCGACACTCCCATCGCCCCGAGCATCTTCTGGAAGATGCCCTTCATCGCCGGCACGCACGCCGCCAGCACGCCCAGCATCTGCTCCAGGACGGTCCAGGTGCAGATGGACACGCCCATGGCCCAGAAGTCGTCGGCCGTCATGATGTCCCAGTCCTTGACGATGACCGTCTTGACGATGCTCGACACGCTGGCGAACAGGCCCATGCCCATCAGCACGCACACAAAGATGCGCTCGCGCAGCGGCCGGTTCAGCTTGCGCAGGAACGTCGCCGGCGCCAGCGACAGCAGCACGTCCGTGGTGATGTTGATGGAGCTTCCCAGGTTGGACACGGCCCTCATGACCTCGGTCGACACGCAGTGTGCGCCGGGGAGGAAGGGGTTCCACGCGGCTGCGAGCGGGCGGCAGGCGATGACGAGGTTGAAGAGCGTGTTGCCGATGCCGTAGATGGCCTGGATCGCCATGATGGTGTACAGGAAGATGCGCCAGCCGCGCTCCTTGCCCTGGATGCGGAGCAGGGTAAGGGCGATCGAGACCTTGATGCAGGTCATTGAGAGGCCCCAGACGCCGATGGCAAGCCACGAGTTCTTGCCCGCTGCGGTCGACTGCTCGAGCGGGATGAGGGAGGCGTTGGGGACCATCATGGGGAAGAGCATAATCCAGTCCGCGGTGGTGAGGATCTGGAAGGGAGAGCAGAGACTGTCAGGGACCCTGCGGTCGTGGAGATATGGGGCTCCAAGGCAAGACAAAACAAAAACACTTACGAAGCCCGCCACGATAAAGTAGTCGTCGAGTCCAACCTTCCAGACCGGCCGGATCCGCTGGTAGATACGAACTGTGAAGCTGATGGTGCAGAAAAGCATCATCATCGAGGTCACGCCGATGAAGACCCGTGAGAGATAGGCGGCCCGCTCCGAGATGGGGACGCCCAGGAACGGCTCCGTGGCATTGCCGCCCATCGGCGCTCCGGTGGCTGCCGGGACCGGCACCAGAGTGGAACTGGACATTGTCGAGATTGTGGAGAGTCAAAAGAAGCGCGGAGAGGCGGGGTTGCCAGCGAAGCTCCCAAGATCTGTGATCCGGAGATGGAGCCTCCTTTATTAAAGAAAGCAACCTGCTCTAGACCCAGTCCCGAGGCTCTGACCTCGATGGACTCTGGGTCAGTCTGTCAGGACCCCATGAACCATTGCAACCCATCGCACCGGGAAACCAGGGGGTTACCCCCAGCCTCACCCCGTTGACATGGCGAAAGAGGAAAATTGTTATGCAGGCGTTTCGCGCCAACCCACCCGAAATTTACCAAGTTTCGCGGGTGGTCTGATCCTCCCCTTCAAGGCTTCGCCCCCCAGCTCCCCCAGCTCCCCCAGCTTGTCTCCTTCACGTTAACCCAGGTCGACAGCCGCTGGAACGCACCTCATTCGACCACACAAGCAGCACCCTTGGCTCGGGTGCAGGAGAGCACGGGGCGCGTGCCTGTCAAAGTCCCCGCATCGGACCCAGAACATCGACTTGGTGGCTGCAGAGCATGTTCATGAGGAGGGGTTGGAAGTTGGCACTGCTCGCCGGTTTCCGTAGCCTCTGCAAAAGGCCAGGGTCTCTCTCGGAACGCGGTTGGGTTGTCTTGGCCAGCTGGGGTTGCAGCCTGCAGCGCTCGCTTGTGCTCCGGTCGGCACTCCGCGTGCAGTTAGTGCTTACCACATTGCTGTGGTATTTCTGTTACCGAACCTGCAGGGGTTGCCACGATGCTGTTTTTGCTGCCAGAGGGAACTTTGCGAGCGACACGGAGCGTCCCAGGACCGGGAACGAGACGGCTGGTCAAGTGTGGCAGCCACGAGCTCGGGCCCATGCGGCCGGTAGATGGCGGTTCAATATATTGCATCACGGCACAATCTACCGGCGACGTGCCGATCGGGCACGGCACTTCTCAGCATCGAGGAGACGAAACCAAGTTGGCGCAACTTTTGCTCCATGGAGTGAAGGGAGAAAAGGAACTGGAAATGGAACCAAGGAAGGTATGCACAGAAGAAGGAACAAGAAGTGCCCACGGACAGCCGTTGCAGATAAAACTCCGGCGACTATTCCCAACTGGGCAAGGCGCAGGGACGAACTCATGATCTTGCCCTGGGTCGAGGTGCCTGATCATGCTGTTCATCCCATCGCATCTCTCCAAGACCCCGCTTCACACGCAGATCGATCTGGGACTACCCAAGTGCAGTTTGAAACTTGCAGATCTGTCTGAAAAGTTCACGTTTAAACTTCTGACCTGTTTTTATCCGATCAAGGGCCTCCTGGCGGGAGATCATTCGTTCTATTCAAGGCTTTCCCGTCGACGAGATTCCAGAAGCTGAAGTTTGCGGCTTGCCACGAAGGGCTGGATGGGACCCCTGCAGGCCGTCGTCTTGCCAGGCTTCCCCTCCATTCGAGCCCCTGCCAGCTAGACTCCCCCAGCAAGCCCTCCCCTTTCATTGTTCTCTCTTGTTCTCAACCAACACACATCCTCCGCACACAACGAGGAGGGACACGGGCCAGAACCCCAGGTAAGATATGTACGCTTTGAACCTGGCGTCAATCTACCATCCTCCAGGTCGCCGGCAACGAGACAGCCGTGGCGGAGAGAGGGGAAGGTGACCAACAAGAGCACACCAGCGGGCAGCCCAGGGCGCCACGGCCCAAACAAAACAGCCATCAACCGGATAATGCCGGTCCACACAAAACAGCAGCAACAAGGGGGGACGGGCCAACGTGATGTCAACTCACTGCCTGCAGCACTTGACAACACACGGGCTTCCGGCACCTCGCCTTCTGCGTCCCGTTCCTTCGAGATGGTCCGGGCACCATTCCCCCTTCGGTCCAAAAGCCCCGAGCTGTGGCACACCGAAACGGTCTGTGCTCCTTTTTAACTTCGCGTCTCTTGGTCCGAATCGCATTAGTGTTTAGCACTGACACTTTTGCCTCGCGCTACGGCTCGTCGCCAGCCATTCCGTGCACATTGTGTTGGCTCCAGCCCTTCTGGGGCCCGAAGCTAAGAGGAGCTAGCGATGCATCTTTTCTTG
The DNA here is from genome assembly GCA_023628425.1 of Chaetomiaceae sp. PYS4301M. Classification (NCBI taxonomy): domain Eukaryota; kingdom Fungi; phylum Ascomycota; class Sordariomycetes; order Sordariales; family Chaetomiaceae; species Chaetomiaceae sp. PYS4301M. Next base: position 413,713 of record JAMAKR010000020.1, on the reverse strand, counting down.
AGGTGGGGGGTTTCCCGCGGGATGTGAAATGTGAAAGGAAAATTTATTTTGGGTTCGGCAAATGTTGGTCATTAGCGCGTTGGACCCTGCCTTGAGAGTCCAACGCTATGATGAGCAGAAGGGGGCGTGGCCGGCTGAACAACTGGGGTTGGGGTTGGGGTTGAAAGTTGCATGTGACGTTTCAGCCCTCCTACAATACCGTACCTGACCGGTTCTCGGGATTCGTGAGCCTGGATACCCTAATGATCACAAGAGTCAAGTTGTTCAACACAGGTCTTGTCAACCTGTCACCCGGGAAGGTTGGCCGAAATAGCAGAGCGAATTACCAAAGCACGATGCTAAATTGTGTTATAAGGCATTCCACCCAAAGTCTGTAATAATTATCTCTCTCAAAGGGACTCTTTTAAATTACATGTAGATCCCACACACTCTCTAATTAACGAAGACTTGCAACGGGAGTTTGGCAGGCAATGGTGGGAAGTGGTGAGATAGCCAACACTGTTGTACTCGCATTCCTGAATCAGCGACGGGTTCTTGTCATTATTAGTATCCTACCCCCATCTAACTTATGCAGTGTACTTATTTCAAGCAACCTCTTCGGGTATTAAGCCGGCCCTTTGGAGGAAATTACTTCCTGCTGGTGATCAGTAACACCCGGCAACACCCTCCTTGTCAATAGGGTTATTATGGCGTCTTGGTCTTGAGCCCTTTATAGAGTTGAACTGTAAAGAATGTAAAGGGAATTGAGTGAAGTAATAACTTTTTCCACCGCTTGCAGGACAAACTCATTGAGAAGCACTCGCGAACGTAAATGGACCACCCCATAACGGCATTGAAGCTAAACAGAGCGTTTTGGAATAGCCTCCCAGTTTTCAGACTTGTACTTGGGAGTTGTGACACATGAGACATCTCCTGGGTAAGGTGATGAAGCCCTGGAGTGAAGATCAAGGCTAAGGCAGACCGCCGACAAGTTCATATTGCGGTAACATCAAACTTACAAAGTCTTGAGTTGTACGCCGGAGCTCTTCTCATCCTCATTGATAGTTCACTGCTGCAGGGTAGGCAAAACAAAAATGGCAGCCAGATAGAAGGGTACACCAAGTGTGTTCTTGATGAAGAAAGAGGATTTGTGCTACAACGAGCAGTTTGGACAGGTTATTGTCACCAGTACCCTACCTACCTTAGGTGGACATCGAAGGGGCCAACATTCTGAACTTTCTGGAGTTTGGCTGGCGGTGTTGACCAAATCCATGGTCCAACCGATGAAGTGAACAGTTCAAGAAACATGCCCATCGAGAGGCTTTATACAGGACCACCCCGAAGTTGTGGGGTTTGAGACTCTTGCAGACTCTGTGAAGAGGGATTAACATCCTGAGCCAAACCTAGAGCTCAGTTCACAGGGGGTTGGTTCTCCAAAGTTGGCCTTTTTCAGTTGCGCAACATATCCAAAAGACGGTGTGCAAGTCCTGAGCAAGAACCTGGTGTTAGAAGGGGTAGTCGAGGGGATGATTTTGCATACAAAATTTTGGTCACACTAACAGATGATACATGGCGCAGCCAACAGTTATTCCTTCCTTCCTCATTTCATTGTCGTTGCCTCGGTAGCTCCCGGCTCCGAAATCCCGGGCGGCCCAAGTTGTTGGTCTAGTCGTCCGGGCCGAGGGCGCCATTGGATAACCGGACAAAGGTTTGCAGCAACGAGGATGATATATTGGGATTGAGGCGAGAGAAGGCGACGATGGCCTGCATATGGCTCGGGGACAGAAACTGTGCGAGACCCACCCGCCCAGCGAGGCTGTGGCTACAATGCATGTCCCTGACCTGATGAACCAAAAAGAGGCCTCTGGGGGTCACAACGCTTAGTCTCCCCCGTGCTGTTCCTCTGTTCTCTTTTTCTGGGTCCGCCCCAGCGCTGCCAAGCGAGCATGGCCAGCTAGGCTGGGCTCTCCGGCAACCCTGAAGTAAGCTTCGTAGGGGTCGCTTAAAACAAGCCACAAGGGGTCTGTTCCAGTGTTTGTCCGCTCCTCATAAAAGTGGGCTGTGCGGGAGCTGCCGGGCTCAAGGGTTGAAAAGATGATATTTGACCCTCGTCCGCGCGCAGACAAGAAGTAAAGAGAATCTGCCCTGGAGGTACGGAAGTATGTTGCAGTTCTAGCCCTGGAGTTCTGCGGTTATATATAGAAAACTACCCGGTAGGCACGCAGAGGGACATTGCCGGTGACGGAGGGGGCCTGATTGGCCGGGGGAATTACCCCCATCAGTGGTATCCCGTCTGACCGTACCAGCACAGCCCCTAGTTATTGTGTGCAAAAGATGCCGGGTTGCGCAAGCTTCGCCCAGGATTGTGCATGGTTCCCTCTTGGCTGCCGAAGCACGACTGACTCCTCGCCTGAGGCTGCATTTATGTCCTGATCGCGTGGGGGCGTGTTGGTTGGCGTTCCCGGGGACGATAATTAACTTTCCCGCCTGCCGTAGTACCGTAGTAGTACAAAAGGGTGTCCCTCTCGTTCATTTGGTAGCTGCGTAGGGCGTTTCAGGTTTCACCCACGGTTCCCGCTCCCTTCCGCTACCGTCCAGACAGATCGCAATGGCCCCCTCCATCGCCGGCTGGCTGACCGCGCTGTTCTGTAGCGGCTCGGCCTTTGCCGCGCCCGCATTCACAAGCGCGCCCAAGTCAACTTACGACTATGTAGATATCCCCCGCCCCCCTCCTACAGCCTGAGTGGCAGTGGGTGCTCCGCGCTTGTCAATCACCCCGCGAGCCGCGCCTGCCTGCCGCAGCCGTTGCAGCTGCTGATCAGTCTGTGCAGATCGTGGTCGGTGGTGGGACTGCCGGCTCGGCCCTAGCCACCCGACTCAGCCAGGGGCTGCCCGACGCGAGCATCCTGCTGCTTGAGGCAGGCCCATCGGCGCCCGACGAGGAGCGCATCAACATCCCCGGCAAGAAGGGCTCGACGCTGTCGACCGTCTATGACTGGAACTTTACCACGGTCGCGCAGGCCGCCGCGGGCGGCCGCGTCTTCACCGTCCCGCGCGGCAAGGTGCTGGGCGGCAGCTCCGCGCTGAACCTGATGAGCTGGGACCGCGCCAGCGTGTCCGACTACAACGCCTGGGAGGCCCTGGGCAACCCGGGTTGGAACTGGCAGTCCATGATCGGCGCAATGAAGCGCGTCGAGACCTTCGCGCCGTCGCCGGACTACGGGAGCACCGGCGTCGGCTCGTCGGGGCCCATCAAGACGGTTATCAACCGCATCATCCCGGAGCACCAGAAGACGTGGATCCCGACCATGAACAACCTCGGCGTCCCACTCAACAAGGAGTCGCTCGGCGGTAACCCCCTGGGTGTCATGTACCAACCGAGCAACATCGATCCGGCGACCTGGACCCGGTGCTACGCGGCCAACGGCTACCTGCCCCACGCCGGCGCAAACCTCGACATCGTCACCGGCAAGCGTGTGGCCAAGGTCAACTTCACCCCCTGCACGGGCCGCTACACGGCCACCGGCGTCACCCTCCAGGACGGCACCGTCATTCACGCTCGCAAGGAGGTGGTCCTCTCGGCCGGATCCATCCAGAGCCCCGGCCTGCTCGAGGTGTCGGGCATCGGCGCGAAGGCGGTCCTGGAAGCCGCCGGCATCCGCCAGCTCATTAACCTGCCCGGCGTCGGCGAGAACCTGCAAGACCACCTCCGCATCCAGGCCTCGTTCCAGCTCAAGGACAATTACCAGTCGTTCGACGTCTTGCGGTACGACGCCGCCTTCGCCAGCGCGCAGCTCGACCTCTGGCGCGCCAGCCAGCCTTCGCTGTATGACTACACGGGCAGCGGCTACACGTTCCTGAACTGGGACCAGGCCTTGGGTACCGTCGGTGCGTCGGCGCTACGCTCGGCCGCACAACAGGCCATTGGCGCGTCGAGCTCGCCCCACGACAAGAAGCTGCTGGGCTTCCTGGCCGACGGCGCGGTGCCGCAGCTCGAGGTCATCTTCTCGGACGGCTACACGGGCGTCAAGGGCTACCCGGCGGCTGGCACCCAGCTCTTCGGCAAGAACTTCTTCACCCTCATCGCCGGCATCATGCACCCGCTCAGCCGCGGTAGCGTGCACATCCGCACGGCCAGCCTCGACGACCAGCCCGTCATCAACCCTAACTACCTGTCCAACGAATACGACGTGCAGGCCGTGGTGGCCGCCATCAAGTACGTGCGCAAGATCGCGGCCACGGCCCCGCTCGCGTCGGCATGGGTGGCCGAGTACGAGCCAGGCACGGCGGCGGTGCCCCACAGCAACGGGGACGACGCCAAGTGGCGCGAGTTCGCGCTCGCCAACACGCTGTCCATCTACCACCCGGTCGGCACGTGCGCGATGCTGCCGCGCGGCAAGGGCGGCGTCGTCAGCCCGTCGCTCGTCGTCTACGGCACGACCAACTTGCGCGTCGTTGACGCCAGCATCATGCCGCTGCTGGTCGCCGGCCACATCCAGACGGCTGTCTACGGCATCGCGGAGCGCGCGGCCGACATGATTATTGCGGATGCGAAGAAGAACCGGGAGAGGACGTGAGCGCAGGTGCGAGTCGCGTTTGTCGTGCGCTGCTTGGAGAGACGCGGGCGAAGTAATACTTGAATAGCAGCGCCATTGCCGGACGATGAATTGACCGAATACAAAGTTGAAAAGGTTGCGCAATCCTTCGGTTGGTCCTGAATGCTCGTTAGGTGGCGGATGACAGATTGGCAACTGAGGGAAGCTCCAAATCGAACCTCCCGGGTGACTTCCAGGTGGCGCCATCCACACCCTGCTGGTGGTGACCCGAGTCTCGGGCCACAATTGGCTTCCCAGGCTTCTCCAGCGGGTGTGGGCGACGGTGGGCCCGCAATTCCAGGCGTCTGCCCTGGCAGAAGCGCACTCGCCACCCCCACAAACCGCCTATTAGCTGAAAGTTTATCTCAACCTCATTCCATGTTTTCGGGCAGCCAGACTTGCTAGGTTCAACTTTTCTTTTCTTCATCAACCGAATGTCTGAACCCTCGCACTCGCTTGCTCGCATCGACGCCTCGTCCCAATTACCCCTCACCATTTTGAGTCACCACCGGGCAATGCACACTCTCGTTTCTCCGACTGTCAGATTCGCCCGCTTCGGGCTCGGCAAACACAGGGTGGGGCCCAGGCTGCCCAGCCCGCCAGAAGGAAGCCACCCGTGGACCTGAACAGGGGAGGTGCTGCTGGTTGATCCGTTCCAGCTGGACTTGATTTCTCAGCAGAAGGGCGCATCGAATTTGTCAGCTGTTTCCAGGTTCCTGGGCTGGGGAAGGTGGATATGGTGCTGCAGAAGATTGGACGACTTCGATGTGTTACGGCGGCCAGTAGATGGCGTCGCATCTCACTTTCTGACACTTGTCCACAGTGACACAGTGCAGTGTGAGTGCGGGTCGATTATTAATCTCACAGCAGACTACCAGTAGTTAGAAGGAGCTGGCGTAGCACCATCTGGCGACCAGGCAAAACCAAACCCCGACGGACCGGACGAGGACCGGCCAGCGGAGCAATGAGCGAGCTCGACCCCGGCGGGCGAACAAACAAAGGACAACGGACGAACCCTGGACCCGTCATGCCATATGGCTGGTATTGTGCGGGGACCCGTATTGTGCAGACAGCATGGTTCAGATATTTAAACCCACCTCCACCCCCTCTTTCCAAACTCTAAGAATTCATCATCAACACGCTCAACTCTCCCTCCCGTCACAAGCACACCGCCACACACAAACTCTCACAAACACAAACACTCCAATCTCATATCTCTCCTCCAAACCAACCAGCCAACATGTCCACCATCCAGCTCTACGACGCCGCCATCGGCGTTCCCACCCACGCCCTCGAGACCCTCCGTGACCTCATCAAGAAGGCCCAGGCCCACCCCGAGGCCGACACGCTGGCCGCGACCCGGCTGTACCCCGACATGCTGCCCTTCTCGTTCCAGATCCAGGTCGTGTCCAACTTTTCCAAGAAGAACGTCGAGCGCCTCACAGCCCGCACGGTCGACGTGTGGGAGGACAACGAGACGACGCTGGAGCAGCTGGCCGCCCGCGTCGAGAAGACGCTCGACCTGCTCAAGTCTGTCAAGCCCGAGGAGCTGGACGGCTGGCCCGCCGACAGGACCTTTGACCTCAAGATCGGCCCCTTTGACCCCGTCCCGGTCACCGCCTCGCAGTACATCCTGAAGTACTCCACGCCCAACGTCATGTTCCACCTGAGCATCGCCTACGCGCTGCTGCGCCAGAAGGGCATCGAGCTGGGCAAGGCGGATCTTGTGAGGAACTTTGTGGGGGAATTTCTCCAGGCCCCCGCCGCGAAGTAGAGCGAGTAGGGTCATGTTGTTGGGATCGATGGCGCGGCTGTAGGAGTGTAGGCAGAGAGAGTTGGAAAATAAAAGCTTGATTTGCAATGCTACATTGATGTGTCCGAGACCGTGACCGCATGATGATTTGTCTTGCCTCCAAAAAGTCTGAAGCTCAACTATAAAACTAGAGTTGTAATGTTTCAGAACCCCAAAACCCTGTTTGCCTGCTCGACTGCTGCCTTGCCCCCCGAGGTGTCTCCCTCCGCCGTGGAAAGCTTGTCCAGGCCCATGGCTTGGACACCAAGCGGATCACAGTACTTCTTGACGTACTCGTCTGTGGCCCGGCCAACATGCCTCGACTCTCCTTCGCCGCCGGGAAAGTCGGGGCCCGGCGTGCCTTGACGGAACGCAGCCCGCTGCCTGGCGACATACTCCGCGTTGGCCTTGGTGGTCGGACAGACGGGAATGTACAAAACACTCGAGTCCGACTGGCCGGTGTGTGTCTTGTCGACGGCATGGATGGCTATCGTAGTCTGTCAGCATCCCGCTTTCATAACAATCAGAAAAGGGGGGCGGGGGTAGCACTCACTATCACAATGCCAAACGACATAATCCCCCGGCCTCACCTCCGGCACATTGACCATAGTCCTCTCCAGCTCCAAATGCGGGTGCAACCCCTCCGGAAACTCCTGCGTGCACCCGGGCATCGCGCCCTGCAGCTCACTCCCCATCTCACCGCCAGCAGCAAAATCCCAATTCCCCCCCTCCAAAAACCTCTCAGGTCCAACCTCCCCAACCCCCCTCCTCGCCCTAAAAAACGGCCTCAAAAGCGTATACACCGCCGCCTCCCTCACCAGCGGACACACCCTCAACGTCCCCTCCCCCGGCGCAGCCCTGCTCATAGCCAACCAACCCTGAAACATCCGAAACATACTGCACGCCCCCAACCCCCCATACAAATCCGTCACGGCCGCCACCCGCCCCGCAGCATCAAACGCATCGTACCCCCCCTCCGCCGAGTCCCACTCCCCCCTGAACACGGCATCATACACCCCACCCCTTCCATAACCCGCCTCCTCCCACCGCTCGAGGCTGCCGCCGTCCTGGTGGGGCCCCAGCGCGAACTGGGCGTCGCCCGGCTGGCGGATGCGCAGGCGGTCGGCGTAGGTGAGGGGCGTGTGCAGGGAGATGGGGGTTGAGGGGTTGGAGATGTGCCAGAGGGAGGTCATCAGGGCGGTTTGGGTTGCTAGGAGGGCAGGGTGGGTGCGTGCGTGGAGTTGGGAGGGCGACCAGTAGAGCTCGAGGACTTGCGGGTTTGTTGGGGGGAATCCTGGCAGGTGGAGGTGTTAGTACATTGGGGACGTTGGGGGAGGGAGGGGATAGAGAGGGGAAGACAAACCGCGTGTGTGGGGGTTCTGGCGCACGTATTCCTCGATGGAGAACTTGTAGGAGCGGGCTTCGTCTTCGGGGATGACGCCGCGGATGACGGCCACGCCGCGTTTTTTGATTTCGGGTTTGAGCGCGGCGAGGTCGTCGTGGAGATGGCTGAAGCGGACCTCAGGGATGATAGCCGGGCCGGCGCTGGCGATGAGGTCGTTTTCGGTGCGGAGGGTGGTCAGGAGGCGGTTCCAGCTCGCGATGATGGCGTCTTCGTGGCCCGCTGTCAGACGCAGTTTCAGCTCGCGGAAGCGGTCTGGCAGGGGCTCTGATTTCCTCCCAGACAGAGACGCGAAGACGTCGGAGATGTCACCCTCGGCTTTCCCTGGAGAGACGTGTGCGGCGGACATGGAGGTGACATGGCGAGTGTGGTGTTGTGTGAGTTGTCGCAAGTGTGTCGGGCTGCGCGAGCCACAGCTCTGGCGGAAGGATCTGGAAAGCATCGTGGACTTTGTTGCCCTATCGCAGTGAAGCAGTTCTTTGCGAAGGCAGACTTCTGGTGTGGGATGAATCAGGCAGGCAGGCAATCACTCATGAGTTGTGGTTTGATGACGAGTCCGGCAATAATTAATCAGTGAAAGATAATGAAACAAGAGATGATGGCCAAGTACGATTTCAGCCTTCCATGAGTACAGAGACCTTGATATACCTGCCCGAGTACGCCTCTAGAACGCACACTGCTGAGCGTGTGTTGCAGCTGTTACCAATGCGGAGGTGCCGCTTTGGGAAGTTGGTGCAACGAGATCGACGTCATTGTCTCGACTTGGAACTTCCACCACGGCAGAACTCATAGATTGACGAGTCAGCAACGTTACCAACAGCTGCATCTCAAACAATCCCGTTTGCAATCTTTACGCCACCTTATTGCATTTTCCCGTCTGTCGCAGCACGGGAATTGCCGAGGTTCTGTGCCGGGTCCTGATTCAAGCACGTCGAGCCTCTTGCAAGTTGGGTTCTGGCGGAGCGGCCCAAAAGGGTAAGTCCGTCCCCGCACCCCACTAGGATTTCTTTCGGAGCTGCTCGTTGCTCACGTCAGTCCCACCGCGAATTCCCCAGACGCGACCGCATCCAATTTCGGCACATCCATTCAATGCCCGGGGGAAGACTCAGGCAGCACCAAGGGCACGCCTGCAAGATCGACAGCGGCCAAAATTCAGAGCTCATACTTAGGCGGCAATGGCGGGCGGCAGCAGATCCGGACCTGGAACTGCGCACAAAATCCGCCTCAACACAGTCAAATTTGTGGGGCACGATGCCACAGGACTGCCCATGAAGCGGAAGCAGGTCCATCAGGCATGTCTCCCTTGCCGGAAGCGAAAGGTATGCATTATTTTGTTACTGTGTTCCATCTTGTAATTGAAACTTTTATTGATGTTTCTTTCGCCCACCAGAAACGATGTCAGCACGTGGAAGATGCAACTCCAGCATCCCCGCAAGAACAAGACGCCGGCGACCAAGAGTCAATCCAGCTCCAGGATCCCGTCCAAGGGCCGGTCCATGACCATGCACCGGTTCCCAGCAAGCGAGAGACCCGGGGTGGCGCCCGCAGACAGCGCGAAAGCGGCGGTCCCGACAGAGATACGTCAGATGCCGCCGCCCAACTGCTCCGCTTCTTCCATCACGCGTCGGACAAGGCATCGCCCAGCAGCAGCCCCGCCAGCGGTCTCAGAGAACAACAGCAGATGTCTCCAGCCCCGCCACCGTTTCTAGGAGACCTGAATCCCGAAGGCATTCTCATCGAGGCAACACTGGCGCCGGCCCACAAGGCTACCCAGGCCGGCAAAGACCCTAGCCATCAGGTCATCGGCTTTGTGCCCCCAGCGTCTCCTCGACAGTCCAGGGGATCCCCGGTCCGGGAGCGGAGAATAGGAGGCCCCACCAGCCCCGAGCCTATCGACGACACCCCAGGCCCGTTCTTCTCTGTTCCTCGGGAAGACGGGACGCGCTTGACCATACCAGTCCAGGACACGGCCAGGTTTGCCGCTCTCGCCCAGTCACTCGTCAACTGCGGCCTGGCAGTCAGGGTGATGCCTTCGGACACGGAGTGGCAGGCCTTGAGAGATTTGTATCTGGCCAAGATCCACCCCATCTTTCCCATCTATGACAAGTCCACGCTCATGGCTCTGCCGGAGGAGACCAGCCTGCGCGAACTTATCCAAGCGTCGGTGTGTCTCGCCGCTGCTACCGACCCAGAATCTAGCAGCCTCCTCACGTTCAAGACGCCCATGGAAATACCGGCCAGGTCACAAACCGTGGTGCCGTTTGATGAATATTCCCGCGAGGTGGCCGATTTCATCAACAGGCGCCTCGCCGAGCTGCAAGGGACTCACCAAATATCCCTCGCCCACCAAATCCAAGTCATGGCCCTGACGTGCATGTACTGGCAACCGTCGAGTCCCACCGAGCGATTTGAGCCCCTGTCTCTATATGCGAGACTGGTGAGCATAGTACACACGCATGGCGTTCACCTCGGCATTCTGGCAAGGTTGGAAACCGAAGGAATTGCCGAAGGAAACGGCACCAGGATCTTCAAGTGCCTCTACGCGCTCGACCGATTGCTTGGCACCATCTCTGCCCGACCTCTCATGTTCCACAATGTTGACCTGATAGAGGTTCCACGTCCAGACGCTCACGACACACCCATCTTCAGACTCTTCATGGCCCTGATCGTTTTGCTCGATCAAGTGATCGAAATGTACCGACCGCAGCCCAAGATCAGCTGCATTGACATACCCATCTTCGAGCGAATGGCCATCGAGGCTGGAGCACAATACGAGCCAGAGAACCTCCTGGGTATGTAGCCGGGCCCTTTCGCTGCGATTGTGACGTCAGCTGACAGCAACATCTCAGCCACTCTAGAAGTCCTCTACCACGCCATCGGCGTTCTCTCTGTTCGCATGCCTCGGCACCGTTTTCGAGCCGCGCCCGAGTGTGACACTCTCACCGGGCCGCGCACGCAGCACCTGCCGCCAAGCAGCATGAACGCGCGGAGGTCTCACTCGGCGGACCGCATTCTGGACGTCATCAAGGACTACAAACTCAGCCCCATGCCCTTCATCCCCTATGCGCTGACGCTGTCGCTCAGTGTGGCCTATCGGAAGTGGCGCTTTAGTCGGCTGCCCATGTTCCGCACAAGAGGAGGCGCCGACTTCAAAAAGGTGCTTCCACCTCTGCAGGATATGGGTGCCATATGGACCAGTGCCCGGATCAACGGCCAGCTGGGTCAGGCTGTCATGCTCAAGCTGGATCGCAACGAGGTCCTGAACAGGAAGCGGGCGAAAGGGGCCGTTGCAACTAGCAGCAGGAAGCGGGGACAGAGGGGGTCGGTCCATGGAGACGGGGAGGTGCCCCAGGAACCACCCGCTGAAGAGGTCAACGGAGCCAGAAACGCTGGAACAAACACGGTTCAGAGAGCGAGTCCGCCTCCCGAAGCATCAAGCTCCCATCTGCAGACTGGATCTTTACAAACCAACGCAGTCGACTCCAGCTTCGAGAACATCCACTCAATGGGCCCGCCACCCAACTTCAACCGACACCCGCCCCAAATGAACACAAACACAACGCTGCTCTCAGCCCAACCACCACCACAGCCCTTCCCCCTCACATGGACCACCACCTGGACCACAGCCAACCCCGGCACCGCCGCTCTCAGCAATACAAACACCGCCATCCCCATCCCCCCACCACCTCATCCCACTCATACCCACCACCCCAACATCCAAGTAGCAGCAACAGTACCACCACCACCACTGATCCCCACAAACGGCGACGACGACGCCATCCCCCTCCCCGGCACCCTCCTCTCCCTCTCCCACCCCCACTCCCAATCCACATACGCCGCGGGTGAAGACACAGACACATCGCCGCAGTCACCGCCACCACCACCAAATGTGGGTGTCAATGTCAGTGCCAGCGCCGGCGACGGAGAGACAAACCTCGACGACTTTCTAGCCTTGGACGACGACGCGCTCTTCCGGTCGTGGGATCCCCGGTTCGCGCAGTCGGTCGACTTTTCATTTAGCAGTATACTGGATCCGGGCAATCCGTTTGCGTGGCCGGAGTATTGTGGGGGGTTTGGGGGGTTGGCTTCTTGAGTGGTTTGGGTTGGGGGAGCTTGGGCGGGGTGGGGAGGGGGAGCGGGGGGAAAAGGGGGCGGACATAAAGGGGGGTGGTCTGTGTTTTTTGTCTTGGGTGTTTGGGTTGGGCTACATGGCTGGGGATTTTACCGCGGTTGTCTTGGGAGAGTGTCAAGTTGGACGCGTTTGGTTTGAGGGGAGAAAAATCTGTGATTTGGTGGAGCAGTTAATAATGATATTATAGAATTTGACCGGATGATGACATGCAACCTTCTCGAGACCCGTATTGCAACCATATCATAAACATACCCTAGGAAAGACGGTTGAAATATATACCATGAAACTAAATCACCACGCTGCGCAGAGCTGGCACCAAGGAATGATGGTTTAGGGAAGGGGGCGGAGGGGCGGGGAGGGATAATACAAGAACGCGAACAGCAGGAATTCTTCCAACCCAGTAACTATTGAAATCAACAACTAAGCTCGCCATTGAGTCCATTAATTAATCACAACCACCACCAGCCTATCCGAGTCTCAGCCCGCCTCCACAGAAGGACCACGATAGGGCCTTTTCTCTGATCGCTCATCACCGTCCAAGCCTGCACCTGTCCCATTGTACCTTATGGAAACTGGAATTTTACAGGAAGCGCCAAAGACGTCCTCAACCTCGACTGATTGGCTTTCGGCGGATTGCACCTTCACGTTCTAGCAGCACGAGGCTGCTCCTCCAATTGCATGTCTGCCTAGAGTCAGGAAATTCACAAAAGCAGTTCCTATTTGGGCCGCGCTGCATGAGATGGAACATGCATGTTGCCCAAGTTCCAGGTTCGGTTCAACCTCTTCGTCGGCTCAGCTCGGACCTCATTCCTTCTGAAATCTCCTGCAGTGTCCGAAGGCAATGTGCACAGTCCGCGATGCATGCAGCTCAGCATGCCCAACAGCGTGCGTTCGATGGATTGGGACAGCCAACCCGCCACAATCCATCCCTCTCCAGCCAAGCTCTTGACTCGGCCAATCCACGCAACTCGTTCTTCTTTGTGGCGCGTGGTGAACGTAGGGATAAAGAGACCGAAGGGATGAGACCCCGCACGCCGTGCTTTTGTTTGCTCGTCATGGCCACGGGATGTCATGCACATCCACAGTACCTCCGTACAGCCCGCGGAATGAGCGACGTGTTGCTGCCCTGCTCCCGTTCTGTGGCCCAATGGACCTTACCTTACCCTCTGAGGCAAGGGAATCATGCTCAAAGACAATTCGAGTCCCGCAATCCAGTCCAACAACCGATTGCCTTGGAGTCCTGATCGTCGCTGCAGGTAATACGGGTCGACTCGTCCGGCTGACATACTTCCGACAAGGCTGATTCCAAGGTACGAACGGCCATGGATCGCCCCCAGATGCTGTTCGCCCGCCCAATCGAGTACCTCCTCTCGGGTGTCTCGTCAACCTCGGCCATCATCACCCGCTTCATCCGCTTAGTGCGCGTTGCCCATCCGGACCTCGCCGCCGTGACTCGCGATCTCTCCGACTTGCGCCTCATTCTGGAGCTGCTCAGGGATGAGCCCGGCATCCCACTGGCGCTCCAAGCGCAGATGCTGCTGGTTCTCGAGAGCTGTGGAAACGTCCTCATTCGCATCGACAGCATTTTGGCGCGATGCTCCGAGCCCGCGAGATGGATCGAGTCCGGCCGCGCCGACATCTCAACCTGCCAGACCAGCCTGGCAACATTTCGGGAAGCTCTTGCGTTGGCGCTAGATGTGGCAAGCCTGTAATTTTCCCTCTTCCCCTGTCATTGTCCACCCGGTCTCAGAGGCTCACTTCACTTGCCCCTAACGCAATGAGCTGGAACAGGGCCCCATTACACAACAACCCAGCCGAATCAAAGGCAGTCAGAGATCAGTTAACCGCCGAGGTGTCAAGACTGCACGGCAAAACTGCCTCCACTCAGGGTGGGACCGGCGAGGTCGGCTCTGTTCTCTCTCAGTATCTCGATCTCGTGTCAGACTGCATAAGGCCACGAAGACCTGTCTCGGATGGACAACATGCCAGAGCTGAGAACCCACAGTACGTCTGGAGTCTTATTTCTTTTTCTTTCTTTTTCCTTTGTGCCTTTTTGTCACAACGCTCATGCCTAACTTGTGGTAGTCTTCCCTCAACCGTAACGGACAGAGAGCTGCATCTCAAACAAGGGTTAGGAATCTCCGAGCCCGGTCAGGACCCATGCACTGCAAAATCCACGCCCATCCAGGAGCAAGATGCTGCCAGTTCCTGGTATCCTTCCCAGAATGCTGCCATGCCGTATTACACCGAAAACCCCGCGTCGCTCCGCCCGGCCAAGAAGAATAACCAAACGCCATCTCCTGGTCTTCCCGAGTCACCAACACTGCCGCCGCAAGAAGGACACCCTTCTTCGCCAACCCAGCGCCCCCCATTACCTCAACCGGCTTGGAAGCACAACAGCTCATATTCCATAAGGCCCGAATCACCGGCCTCACCCCGCCACCTCGACTTTGAGTCGCCTCCGTACCCCCTGTGCCAACTGTCGGAGCAGGTACGCGTCTCGACGGACGGATATTTCCGACAGGAACCGCGCGTTACGTCGTTTGCATCCCAGGGTTCCGGGGGGAGTAGCAGTGGCTCTATCCCCCGTGCTTCGTTTAACATGACCCCGGTGTCCGACATCCGGCCTAATTCCGTGAGCCCTGCCTTCCAGTTTGCCAGTATTGTCAGCCCCCTTCCTGGTTCGCCACTTCCTTCCTCGCCGCCGCCTGAGTACCGCAGGACATGGATCAAGCCTCCTGCTTCCGCCAGCCAATTTGTCGTACCCACCCCAACCCGGCAGAGCCCCCATCAAACTCACGTCAAGGTCACTCCCAAGCGGCACTTGACAGACAAGGGCAAGGGTTCTGAGATCCTTCATATTGACACTTCGCCCACGGCATGCTACGTCGCTACCAAGCATAGCAACAAGGTTGTCAAGATCTGGTCCACGTCGAAGAACGTGCTACACGGAACCATCAAGATCACCTCATACGTACAGCCCAGGCTGCGGTCCCGTGAATACTTCGTACGCAGCCACGCTATCCTCTCTGAGGCGGCAACCCTCATCGGCATCACCACCCATTTTGGCCTTACACTCGAGATCTACAACTTTGCCAAGAGTGGCACGGGGGCCAAGAAAGTCCAGGTCGTCGAGGAAGCCCACCGCTGGGCCGCCAGCCAGGTTGACGCCTTGCACAACGACTACGCCAGTCTGGCAGTCTACCGCCCCAAGTTTGACCGTATCGACCGTTTCTTCCTCACGCGCCACCCTGGCATAAAGACTCCGTTCCGAGAGGACCCCAACCACGCCATCGAGCTCCTGAAAGCAGATCTCCCATTCGTGCCCAAATTCCCTGAGCTGGCTTACAGCACCGACTCACCCATCCTTGTCGCCGCGGCCGGGCCCCGCCCCGGCGACCACCCACAGGCAAACGCCACCATCCTCATTGCCTGGCACATGAAGCCCGTCTCCGACAGTAAGCTCAATGCCCAAAGCGCGGAACAGTCCAGCACATCCCTACCCGACGAACAACGCCACAAGCCGTACCGTGTCTGCGTCCCAGAGTACCCCGCCCTCCAGACCGCTCTCCCAGCCTGTCTCGCCTCCCACGGCAGCACCGCCGTCTCGATCTGGATCCCAGCTTCCGCCCCCGCCGACAACAACAACAACACCCCCACCAGCCCTACCACCACCAGCACCCCAAGCACCACCACCATCCCCACCAGATCCTCCTTCCCCTTCACCACCCCCAAACCCACCCCCACACTCCCCAACTCCCCCACCACAACCACCCTGGAAAGACTCGTCCTAACCTGGCACCTCCCCACAAACACAACCCGCCTCTTCGCCATCCCCCCCAACGCCCAAGCCTGCATCTCCCCGGACTGCACCCGCGTCGCCTACTGCAACCCGGCCGCGGGGGAGTTCGTCATTGTCGACGTCGAGTCGGCCGAGGAGGTCTGGCGGTGGCCCGACGCCGCGCGCGAGCAGGGGTTTGCGTCGTTTGGCCAGCTCGAGAACATGAAGGGCGTGCGGGTGTTTGAGTTTTCGCGGGATGGCAGGATGTTGGTTGTTGGGGATGCGTCTGGGGGGGTGGGGGTTTATGTGGTGGATGAGGGGGGGAAGAGGTTTGAGCTGGGGGGTGGGGAGGTGGCGCCGGTGGATTTGTTTGGGAGTGTTGCTGGGGGGGTTCGGGGGAGGAGTGGCTGGATGGGGAGGGAGTTGGAGTAGATGTTGCCTGGGGGAGGTGGTTTCTTTTTGTAGTGGGGGGAAAGGGAAGCAAGAGGTTTTTCTTGGATAGTAAGGGTCGCAGTTCGAGGGCTTAGCGTGCAGTTTAGCTTTGGGAGGAGGATGCGTGCAGTATTTATTCTTCATTTCAGTGAATATTTCGTCCACTTTGCCTGGCATCATCACATTACAAGGGATTCAAGGCTTTCTCTTTTGATGCAATTTACAACTATCATTTCTCCCTCTCCAACACCAATATTTGACTTCCACAACCATTTCGCCGCGTCTAGAACCCATAAAGCAAGCATTTACTCGGTCGCAATGAAGAAAAACACCATGACACTCACAACAAAATGCTTCACCTCCACCCCCATCTCACGGGCCCCCACCAAGCCGCAGCCTATCTGCAGCCTGCGCAAACGCAACCGCCGCCGCCTGCCCCGCGCTCATCGGCTTTGTGGGCTCCTCCACACTATTCTCGCCGTCGACTGGGGTATACTCCTCCGCAGGGACGCCATCAATCGTCGTATCGACGCCGGCTACGACTTGGTATGTCCCTTGTCCCACCACTATCCTCCGTGTCTCCTGCCCGTCTTCGGTTTTGACCGGCCCGGCGCCGGGGAGGATAACGACTCCATGGCCTCCTACTACCGTCCGGCGTTGATTTTTGGGTGAGTTGGAGCGGGCGGAGGGATGTGTCTCGCGGTCTCGTAAGCTCAAGTCCTGGTGAGCAGAAGTGGTTGTCTGAGTCAGTCTGAGGCTACAGTCGAGAAGATTCAGGGAGTTGCTTACCCCGCTAATGCTGGGATACGGCAGCGCGTCGGAGGTGGTAGCCAAATGCAGGACAAGCACCGTGAGACTGGCTAGGAGGTAGTGTAGGAGATACATGTCGCCGCTGGCGGCCGTGGGTAGTCGTCGAGGTGTTATTTGCACGCAATCACTGTGTCTCTTGGGGTGTTTGGATTCTGCTCACCGAGAAAAATGGAGGTACTGGCCATACAAACTGCCCGAGATGGTCCGTACTACCCAGCACGTCCCTCCGGCTCCCAGCCGGATCCCAAACACACCCAAAACACACATCCCCCTTCCTGGTCAAGAACACAGGGTTAGGGTTAACCCCTGAACCTCGTTTCACAAATCCTGCAACCCCTGAAACGGCAAACAACAGGATCGCAACCAAAACAAAAACATCCATCTCACCACCACCAAGAGCAAAAGGAAACGTTTCGCATGATCAAATCCAGGCTCGAACTGGAGACCTTCAGTGTGTTAGACTGACGTGATAACCAACTACACCATTCGACCAATTGATGGCTCCCAGAAGCATCACAGCCGACACAAAAGCCCTGTCAAGGCAACACTCCTCAACAACAAAAGAAAGGCAAAAGGAAACGTTTTTGCTTGCATGATCAAATCCAGGCTCGAACTGGAGACCTTCAGTGTGTTAGACTGACGTGATAACCAACTACACCATTCGACCATTCGCGGTTGTTGTTGTGGCACCGTTGCGGAGACGAGTTTGTGAAGTTGGCGAGGGTCGGTTGTGCACTCTGACTCCACTGACCGGAGTTACCGAACTCAGCTCAGGTCGGGATGGCTTGACAGTGGGTGAAGCGAAGTTGTGAGGAGATATATGCGGCTTCAACTTGGGTTCTGGAAATGATTTGTGCGAGGGATGTTCGGCACTGCAGTCCGAGCTGGGGAACATCATGAACACACACACACGCAAACAAGACACCGACACCAGGGCATGTCAACACGGAAGGGAGAACAGACAATGTATTTTGCCTATCTTGTCCGAAAGATCCCAAAGACCACTGAGCCTTGTCCATCCCAATACCGCGCTGAGTGTGCTGCCACAAACCATCAAGCAATGTACCCAGTTCGGTCCAAAATCGACTTGCCCAGTCCGCAGCCAGTGGGATCCTCCGCGCTGTCTCCCCAGAAAAAAGTTTTTTATGTAGTTTTTTGATCGATGTCATCGCCTCAGGTCCAACCATTCCAACGTTCTGCTTCCAGACAGGTTGTCAGTCCGAAGTGCAAGAAATGTTGGCGCGAGAATGGCGGCAGGAAGTCGATGTGTTGAATTTTTTTTGTCGTCGTAAGGTTTGCCTTGACACAGGGTCGTGTCAAGTTCCAAAAAGGTTGATATTGCAACGCAGCGGTATGCACTCGGGTCATCCGCCGGGCGAAGGCTAAGACGGCCATGCAAAACCGGGGCCGCTGTTGTTCGTCGTTGATCGGGTTGTTTGCTTCTGCTCTGTCCAGAAAGACAAAGCATGGTCATGCCAACCACCAAAGCAAGTCCTCGCCGCTGGTGACCGCACAACACAGCGTGCTTCCTCCCTTGCTTCGTCCTCGTTCATCCATCCTTCGCCATCGCCCCTCATCCATCATCCTGGGGTATCAAGCAATCGATAACTCTCCACCCATCAAATGAATCCATGCAGGAAGCGGCATATGCCGCCCTGCGCCAATCTAGGCCCGACATCCTGAGCCTATATACCTCCCCATTCGTTTTGCTTCGCCATTAAACAAGGCGACATCCGAAACCCTCCCCTCCTCGTCCCGGCACGCAAACCAGCCGGAGCCCAACCAACGCCCCGCACAGCAGCAGCAGAAAAGAAACCAGAAAGAAAAGCGACGTGACCGTGCCCCTTCTTTCCCGTCCGTCCATGCGCCAGCCAGAAGGTGCGAGAAAGATACCCTGGTAAGTGCCGCAAAACGTATCCCCATGCCAAAAAGGAGGGAAAAGAAAAAAGAAAAAAAGTAGGAGGAAAAAAGAAGAAGATGACACCAGAAACGCCGTTTATATGACCTCCCCGTCCCTCCCCGAAACCCAAACAATGTCCGTTGTCAAAGGAAACCTGCCCCTCCGAAGCCTCCGCGAGACTCCTGACCATGCCATATCCGTATGTCATTTCGTTTCCGTGCCCTTGTGGTGAGGAGTGAAGAGAAAGATTCCACAGTCGCCCTGCTAATCGCACGGGCGTTTAATGTTGATAGCATTGCCCATGTGGAAGGCAAGAAAATTTCGACCGAAAAGTGCACTTGCATGGTCGAGCGCAGCCCAATGCAGAAGGCCGCTGCATCCACCAGAAGGTGGAGAAGAGATGCACGTCTCCTGGTGCGACAGGAACGTTCATCGTCTATTGTGGTCGTGTGATGCCGGAAAGTTGATATGAATTGTATCGTTCGTTGAGAGGAGAAGATCGTCGTAAATTAGGCGAGAGCGGAATGGGAATTAAGAGTGTGATACAATCGACCATGTCGCTGATGGAACGCCTCGCGAGGATGTTTTCCGTGAGTGGCGGTCGTCAAGAGAGTTTCGTTGGCAGATCGGAGCCGAGGGCTGGAGTGGTCGGACTGCTCCTTGTCGGTTGAGAGAGTTGTCGTGAAGGGATGTGGAAAAGAAAAGCAAATATGTACAATCCAAAAGAAACACAAAATGAACATAACCTCATACTCATGGTATCGCCACCTCTTACTGCCTCCTTCAAGAAGCGTAAGAAAGTTAGGATTGTTGGGCAGGCGCTGGCGGCTGCCCTGGGCCCTGCGAGCGACCACCACGCTGGCCGCCGAAGTTCTGGCGCCCGGGTTGCCCCTGGAAACCCCGGCCACGACCGCCTCGGTGGCCACCAGACGGGCCGCGGTTGCCCTGATACCCTCCACGACCCTGGGGACCAGAGGGGCCCGAGGGTCCAGAACCATTCTGACGGCTGTTTTGAGCCTGCCAATCTCCCTGGCCGGGAACAACCGGCCTCGGCTGCGGTGCCGTTGATGAGGACTCCACCGGTGGGTTCTGCGGCTGCTGCTGCTGGGGTGGCGGCGGCAGCAGCTGTTGGGGCTGCTGGGGTGTAGGGGTCTTGAAGTTCGAGATGGGTCGAGGAATGGACTCGGGGTTCTCGTACACATAAAGACTCTTGTCGATGGTGTGGGGGATCGGTTGGATCTCGGTGCCCAGGTCACGCTCAATGTTGTACAGGTTGAAACGGTCGTCCCAGTTGATCAGGTTGATAGCCAGACCAAGGTGACCATAGCGACCAGAGCGACCAATACGGTGGAGATAGGTCTCGGCGTTCTTGGGGAAGTCGAAGTTGATGACAACGTTCACGGCTTGAATATCGATGCCGCGAGTGAGAAGATCCGAGCACACAAGATTGCGACAGACGCCGTTGCGGAAGTCATGGAAGACACGGTTACGGGCCTGCTGAGCCATCTTGGCATGACTGTAGAAGCAGGAGTACCCGAGTTCGGTGATCTTCTTGGCGAGGAGCTCGACGCGGTTGGTGGAGTTGCAGAAAATGATGGATTGGTTGATCTGCAGCTTGGAGAAGAGCGTGTTGAGGCAGTGGACCTTTTGCTTCTCCTCAACGTAGGCGTAGTATTGCGTGATACCGCGCAGGGTCAGCTCATCCATGAGATTGATCTCGTAGGGGCTGACCATGTTCTTGTCCGAGAAGTCCTTGACCGAAAGGGGGAACGTGGCAGAGAAGAGCATGACCTGGCGGTCCTTGGGGTGGAAGCGCAGGAGCTGCTCGATGACGGGCGTGAACTCGATGGACAAGAGCTTGTCGGCTTCATCCATGATGAACATGGGGCATTCGCTCAGGTCCGCCACCTGCTTGCCAGCCAGATCGAGGATTCTGCCGGGGGTTCCGACCACGATATGAACGGGATCCTGTAACCGGACAATGTCGTCGCGAAGGCCAGTTCCACCGGTGGTCACCATAACGTTAATACCGAGATGTTTTCCGAGTGTCTTGCAGACCTGGGATGTCTGCATGGCCAGTTCGCGAGTCGGGACGAGGATGAGACATTGGATCTTGGAGACCTTGGGGTTGATCTTTTCGAGTGCGGGGATGACGAAGGCGGCCGTCTTGCCGGTACCGTTCTTGGCGCGGGCAAGAATGTCGCGGCCCGTGAGAGCTACCGGTATGCTCTCTTCTTGGATCGGGGAGGGCTTTTCGAAACCAGCCTCAAAGATGCCCATGAGCAAGTCCCGCTTCAGTCCGAATTCCTCGAACTCCAAGCCCTTCGTGTTGGTCACATCCTGGAGAGACATACAAGGTTAGCTGTTGCTTCAGCTTCAAACCTTCCCAGCCATGCCATCATGAGCAACGCACCTCTGTCTGTTGCCTTGTGTCCCTGGCGGGGAGCCTAAGGTTCTTCTTCCAGTCCTCCGGGGCGGCCGAGCCATCACTGTCCGCTGTCAGTTTTCGGTCCAACAACGTACGCGCCGGGCAACAGCAACTAACTTCAAAGTAGAGGCCTTGAGCTTATCGATGAGACTGTCTGTCATTGTGGCGGTTGTGAATTTGCGGGTTGGGTTGTGTGTAGGTGCGGTGTGGAAAATGCGGAGCGGTCGGGTGAGGGGGGTTGTTTCTGGTGAGGTCGGTGGGGCTGATGGCCAGAGTTGTTGACAGGTTTGGAATTGTTGGAAAGGTTGTTGTTTGCGGGCCTGCGAGCTATACCCGTCGAGTCATAAGCACTGGGCTCAATGGAATTCTGTGTGGGGGGTCGAGGAGGAAGGAAGTGAAGCGCGATGGTCGGGTTGCTCGAGTGGTTGTTGCGTCGACAAGACGACTGTTGACTGAACGCCAGAGAGGGAAGAGAGGTGGGCGGAATTGGGAGAATGGAGGATGTTGTTTCGGTTGGTAGAGTCGGGCCAGTGGGCAGGTCCCGTTGGTTAGTTTCGAGGGAAATCTGGTCGAATTCTTTTGTGCAGCAAGGTGAAGTTGTTTCGTGTTTCGTCGAGGTAGCGGGGAAGGTGGTTAAGAGGCAACAAGCAACAGGGCTGAGAACGATCTTTGCGCTCTTGCCCGAAAAGTTGGGGTGAAGGAGTTTGAGCGTCACGTGTGGGCAGCAGGGTCCATGCGCCACATGTGGGTTGCTGCCAGGCCGCATTCGTTTGTGGCTTGCTTGCGCTGTCTGCGCTGTGCAGGCAGCTCCAGGTTGCCAGGCAAGACCCACAGGATTAAAGTGGGGATGGGACAATGGCATGACGAAAAGCGGAACCGCCGGCGAGGCCAGGAGCTCCGCCCAGCTTCAACCCACCTCAATCCACACTTCACCCATGTCGATGCTCGACAACTCTCCACAACCCCATCCTACTCAGTATTCGTGCGACTGAAACAGTTCCTACCACCGACACCATGGTGTCGGGATCTTCAAGCATGAACGGCCCAATCTGACCGTAACGTTAAACGCCATGCTGCTCAAGAACCCAACAGCAGTTCGGGGCCCGAGCAGGGCTCTGCTCTGCTCATTCTGCTCCCCTGCTTTGGTCACGCCACCCTCCCGCGGCCTTTCGTTGGGTCCCGCGCATCAGCGTCGATTGTACGCCTCGGTCCACCACGACAAGCCCGACCACGGGCAAAAGAGCACGCACAGCGACCAGCCGGTATGGCCAACGTCTGCAAAGCCCACCCCATACGAGATCCTCGGGCTTGCGCGCGGCGCCCCCTATAGCAAGGCCCGGTACTTCCAGCTTGCAAAACTCTATCACCCCGACCGTCAGCACTTGACCGCCGACGACGGCATCCCGCACCTGACGAAGCTCGAGCGCTATCGCCTCGTTGTGGTGGCCAACGAGCTTCTTAGCAACCCGCAAAAGAAGCGCATGTACGACCTCTACGGGTTCGGGTGGGACGACAAAACCGACTCCCAGACCCGCCACCGCGAAGCCGATCGAGCATGGCGACAACAGCAGGGAAACGCCAGCATGAACGCCACGTGGGAAGATTGGGAGCGATGGAAGGAGCATCGGGACGGCACCGGCGAGAAGCAGGAGCAAATGTTCACGTCAAACATCGCCTTTATGGCCATCATCTCGGCATTCCTGATTGTGGCAACGTGGAGTCAGATGACAAGGGCCGGTACCAATTCGGCCACGTTCCTCGAGATGCGAGACCAGCAGCACGCCGCCATCAGCAAGGAGCTGCGGGAGCGTCGGAGCCAAAGGATTGCGACGGATAGGGCGGGTAGGGTTGAGAATTTCCTCCGCCAGCGGGAGTTTGAGAAGTGGGCACATGATCCGCCAGGTCATGGTCTCCCAGCTCCAGATGGGAACAAGGAGCCGCACTGAATGGCGACTATGGCGGGCCAGGTCAAACAGCGGCATCTGGGGGGGATTGGAACATGGATTGGAAGCGCAAGACGGCGTATGCTACGCGTTCGAGGAGGAGCAAGGAGTCCCTGCGGCTCGTGGATTAAGTAACACGGGCACGGCTGCAGACCAAAGACTCGGGGTTTGGTCGTACATGAAGCATTACCTGCGGACCGTCACTGGTCTTTCGGGGACACCCCAGGCACCATTTAAATGGAATACAGACAATCACTACTTTAACTGCGTCTTATATGTCGATCGGGTCATCTACCTGGCCCTCGGCCTCAGCTTCCCCGCCACAGAACGCATCCAAATACTGCATCTCACCCTGCCCAACAACCCGGACAACCTCCTTCCCATCAAAAACAAATCCATACCTATAAAACAGCCCCACCATCCTCGCCACGTCAATACTCTCCATCCCCTCCTCTCCGACCCCAGTCTGCTCCCGAAATACCCGCCAAAAGCTCTCCCGCAGTGCCGGCTCCTGCCCAAAGTAATGCCAGCCCTCCCCATCCATGTAGCCAAGCACGTTCTCGAGGCCGTACAGTGCGAGTCCAAACGGAAGGACTCTCGCCTCGGCCCAGTCGACCACGCCTGTCAGCCGGCCTGTGGCGGGGTCGATCAGGAGGTTCATCTCGCAGAGGTCGCCGTGGGTGAGGGCGAGGGGGAGGGAGGAGAAGACGGCCGGGAGGCGATGAAGGAGGGCGGTGAGGCGGGAGGTGAATCGCACGGGGAGAGAGGTGGAGAGGGTGATGAGGCCTTGTGTGAACTCGACTAGGGGGCTTGGGGCGGTTGGGTTTGGGGAGGGGGTTTGGGCATTGTTCCAGGATTGGGCAAAGAATCTGATGGGGGTGTGGGTTAGCATGGGTGAAACTACCACAGCGTCTTGGGTGGGGGGTCTTACGTGGCAAGATCATGGACTGTTCTCTGCTGGCACGCGACCGAGTCTGGGTCCCGGTTTAGAATGTATGACGTTCGGGAGAGCTTATTCATTTCGTAGATGGAGAGAGGCTGGAACCCTCCAATGGTTCCGTGGTACTTGCACCGAGGGGCCAGTTCTCCGTGGGTTGTCGCCACGAGGTTCATGAGATCAGCATTGATGCTGGAACTGGGGATTCGAAATTGGAAGATTTTATCAGTTCCCACGAGGACGGTGTAGCTGAACATTCCTTGGATCTGGACTGGCGTCACTGGCATGCCGTGGGCAAGGGCGAAGTCATCGCATTGCCGCGGCTTAGCAGTGGTGGGGTTTGACTCAAAGAACGAATTAATGGCGGCATCGAGGCTGTAGGGGGTGGCCATGGTTACGAAAGGAGACTCTAAAAGTTGAATCGGATGATATAAAGAAAAGAAAAAAGAACCGGAAATCGGGGGAAGATGGGCCAGGAGCAAGATGAAGAGGTGCCAAGAGGAACGTTCTGAAGAACCAAGCCTGCATGGGGTAAAGTCCCTGGGAACCAATTGTTGGAAACCACCACCCCCGCCCTGCCAAATTCAGCAGCTAGAACACCAAGTTGTACACAGACTTAACCTGTAGCATTCGACAGTTAGTTAACCCTAAACAACGAGATTGTAGCAGAATCCAAAAACATGGTAGCGGTGACTACGAAAGACAGACAAACATGACACAACAAGGGCAACACCTAGGTAGGTAAGGTATGTTTGCCCGGCCCTGGGAAATGAGATGGCAAAGAGAAGCATCTTCTCAGTTGTTCTGTGAGTACCCTCGGACGAGCTGCAAGTGCCCAACGACGTATCAACGCTATGGGCAGATGGACACCTCCTACAAGAACCGGTACCGTATGCCACGAGAGGGATGGGAACTGTATCAGGCTACGTCTGCTGGCCCAGACACTGTACAATTCCCCAGCATTCCGTTGAGACTTGGGAGTTTGTTGCAGCTCCAGCTTCCCAAAACCATACCAGCGACCAACTTCGGATGATATCAACCTCCTTCCTGTAATTCCTCCGTGTTTCCCAAGCCCTTCTCATAAAGCAGGACTCGGATCAAAATAGAATTTATTGTGACCACAAGATTTCCACACCCACCCGTTTCTCTCTCGGTCAACGAATCCAAATTCGTCTCCCGACCTCACCTCTCCCGCCCTACCTTCCACCCACTTCTTGCGCAAACCAAAGAACTACCTACGAAGAGGTCGCCTCTACTACTTGCTCCATTCTTCATCATTTGCTTTTTCCCCATTTCCCATTTTCCATCCACCATACCATACCTCTGGTCTCTGGTTCCCTCGCCTCAAAAGTCGCAACCATGTCCAGCAAGAAGCCAAAGTCGACCAAGCGGGACAAGCAGCAGCTTGCCAAAGCTCTACCGCAGTCAGAGCAGCCTGAGGAGCCCAGATTCCCGCAGTTTAACGACCTACCGGCGGAGATCCAGGGCCAGATTTTTACCGAAGCGCTCGGAAAGCCAAACTTCCATGTCATTGTCTTAAAACGCGACGTCGCCGACGGAAATTGGACCTTGAAACCAGCGCCGGCAATCAAAAAGAAAGACACGTCGGGCTACCGGCGTCTTCAAGACCTCGCCAGGGTCAACCGCAGGGCATACGCCGCCATGCGTCTTGCAACGGCCCGGCACAATGTTCGGCTGCCTTTCCCTGGCCTGAACAACCGCATCGACGGGGTCGAAGACCTTGTCATCCTCGACATCCCCCAGACAAAATGGGGCATCACCGGCTACTTCCACCCTGACCACCAGATCATAAACTCGGCTGGCGTCTTCAACGCCGAGAGTTTGGCTTCCAAGTTCCAGGACATCCAGAAGATCGCGCTCAAATACGCTGACCTCCACGGCTCTGCCTCTGAGTACCGGTGCAACTTCAACTGCGTCACCCAGGATGGTGCTCACGCCGAACACACTTTGTGGAGGATGTGTCCCGACGAGGTGTGCGGCTTCCTCAACTCGTTTCCAAGCCTGCGCGAGTTCTACATCATCCTTGAACGCGCCCGCTCCAACTACCAGGAGATAGTGACCAACAACTACTTCAGGAACTTTTACACTCGTAAGTCTAAACTCCCCTGTTTCCATTCCATTCTTTCCGTCCCCGACCTCCTCGCACCCAACACAAGCCGTTCACCTCTTCAAGCTGCTTGCTAACCGCCCATCCTCGCCGTGCCACTACCGACAGTCCCGTCCACCTCCCCCCTGCGCCGCAGCCTCGTCACCTTCCACAGCAGCGCAAGCGCCATTTCCCTGAAATCCAATGCAAATCCGACCTCGTACATCGAGGTCCACCCAAGCCTCATCGGAGAGCTGAGCGACCCCGACAACAACAACAACACCAACACCAACCCCACCATCAGCACCACCAACCCCAAAAACAAGAAAACTTTCGTCCCCCTCCGAATGGGCCACTACGCCCAAGCAAAAGCCATGCTGGACGAGCTGCGCACGCGCTGCTTCCTGCCCGACGCCGACCCAAAGCTGGAGCCGTTTGAGCGCAACCGCATCGCCGCCCGGTTCCGCCTCACGCGGAAGGAGCGCGAGGCGCTGGTGTTCAAGGTGCTGATTGCCGCGCCTGAGGCGCTGAAGGAGGTCTGGGAGGGGGAGAAGGCGGTTGAGTGGAAGGAGTATATTGCGGGGCAGGGGGCCGCTTGTTGATGGGGTGGTGGACGGCGCTCTCTTGCCTGCTCGGGTTATGGGGTGGGGGTTGGAGCTGGGCCGTGATGGAGAGGGGTTTTCAGCTCAGCGCGAGAGGTCTGGTTGCTGAGAGGCGGGGTTCGCTGGTTTGTGGTTAAGATACCCCGGTGCTGGCGTGGTTTTCGGCTTATTCTTATTATTTTTTCGCTGCGCGTTGGTTCATCAGCTAAACGCCCGTTGCTGCGGCATTCAATGCGGAATCTGGGAGTTCCCTGGCGCTGCGTTGAGAGTTGGTGGGTGGTATGGCAGTATCGGGCGTTGTTCGAGCCAAACGCTCACAGGGGTGAATCAGACACATACTACGGGAGTCCGTATTGTAGTTCATGGCTCCTAAGAGAAATTATCAGGGGATGTTCTCTGAACCGTGCCGCCTACACATGGTCAACAATCAAAATCTTTTCCACCTGTTTTCGATTCTCCCGTCTGGCCGTTGTAATTATGTGTGCGGGAACTTCTACATCAATGGCTGGTTCGGTGCACCGTTCCTCCAATGACCGGGAGGCAAGGCAGGAGGTACGGAGTAATTACTCCTGTTTTTACTTTGGCAAACCTTCGAATGACCACCACTGGCATTGGGGCATTGTAGTAATACATTGCAGGTTAATTTATCTTAGTGGCATGACAGGATAGACAACTGGAAGTTTCGAACGATGGGCAAGGCCTCGTGAGACGTGGTGACGGCGATGGCCTGGGTGAGCTCTGTCGTTGCGGTTGAGGTGAGGTCGTCGGTGTGGGGCCGGGAGAGACAGCCGGCCTTACAGTGTGGGATTGACGATTGACATTGCAGCGGGAAGTGGAGCAAAATTGCTGCGTGGGTCGTCGCGTGGGGATGTCGTGCCCAGCGCATTGGACCACAAATTGCCTGATCTGGAAAGTAAATAAACAGCAGGCAGCATGTGGGGCACGCCGTTGCTGCCTGGTGCAGACACAATAGAACTCACATGATCTCCCATTTTTCCGAGGCTTTCCTCTCTCCTTTTTCGAAATTCCACATCGTCAAGCTTTGCATCATTATCGTGTCATCCGGTCAAGATGGAGGACAGTGTTGACCTCCCCATCGCCTTGCGGCGCACACGGCGAAGTGTGGGCCAGCCCGCGAAAATGACGAGAGAAACAGAAGCATCGCCTACGCCATGCGCCTCCCCCGCGCAGCCTGCTCCGGAAACCCTGGCTGCACGCCCGGGTACCCCGAAGTCCAGGAAAAGACGCGTCAGATTCTCGGACCCTGGACCTCACGCCGCCGATGCTGGTCATGGACCCTCGACAACAGGCTTGACACCCATGATAAAACGCACATGCCTCTCCGCGCCCGGCACCTGCACACCACGCCGCCGTTCTACCCCCGCTTGGCTCTCCCTCTCATCCAACAGCAGTGGCATCCCGGATTTGGACTCACAGGGCTCTCCATTTAGCGGCGAGGTGCACTTCCTCCCTCTTCGCCAGGTCCTCGACGGCCGCGTGAAGCGGCGCATCCGGCGCAATGGACTGAGCGAGGAGATGAATACCATCTCTGCGGAGAGAAGACGACAGTCCAAGGATGCCAAGGCCGAAATTGAGCGACTCAAGGCGGAATTGGCAGAGAAGGATGAGGAGATTGACCGGATGCACGATGAAACCGTGGTGCTGGATACGGAGCGCGTCTGGGACTTGGAGCAGCAAGTCGCCGCCTTGAAGCGGGAGTTGGCCAGCCGTTCTGCCCCCCAGCAGCTTCCAAGCAGCCCGGCGTACGAATGGACAAGGGCAGCTCGCGATCCCTTCTCCGACGACTTCATGGAAATGGATGAAGATGTGGAGGATGACGACTTCGGCGAGGCTACCAGGGCAGAGTTGGTCTGCAGCACACCCACGCGGAGAATGCGCGCGTCGTTCCCAACACCACCGGCCACAAGTCCTGAGCCGCCAATGCATATTCCCCAGACACCTTGCAGGCAGTTACCTACACCAGGTTCCAGCGCAAGGGTTCAAACCTCGGTTACAGAGCTTGAGAAGCGGCGGTTGGAGGAGGAGCTCGAGTCACTGCAGCTCGAGGTCACCAAGCTTACCGCCACTCTGGAGTCCTGCTCCTCGTTGACCTCTCGACTCTCCGAAAAGCTCACTCCGTTCTATCCTTGCACAGTCTCCGACGAGTCGACAGGAGAGAACCCAGACCTGGAGACCCGCCTAACTTCCGTGCTCCAAATGCTCTCCGACCGCACGGCAGCCCTCTCAGAACTAGACTCATCGCTTCAGAACCTCGGCTTTCCTGGATCAGACGCCTTCGAAGTTATCGACTCGCTCCGCGGCAGCTTCCGCTCCGCGCGCCTCGAACTCGAATACCTTACCCCTGGGGAGGTCACTCTGCCGCTCACTGGCGCCGGCGGGGAGATCCTCGATCTCATCCTCACACAGCTCCGCCACCTCGCGCAAAAGACCCGCGCCGCAGACGAAACCATCGACGAATACCACGAGATCGAGCTCTCCCTGCGGCAGCAACTCAACGCCCGCGTAACGGCCATGGACACGCTGACCTCACAGCTCGCCCAAGCCCGGCGCGACTCCCACGCCAAAGACACGCGCATCACCGACCTCGAGCTCGGCCTCGACCGCCTCAAACACGCCGCACGCGGCTACACCCGCGACATTGCCGAACTCGAAGCGCTGGTCGAGCGCATCGAGACGGACCTCGCAGCCTCCACAACAGCACACCAAGACTCCACCCTTACCCTCGCTCAGAAGAACACCGCCATCGCCGACCTCCAGGACAAACTCGCCGCCGCCCTCGCACAAACTGAATCTCTCCAGTCGGAACTTTCTGCGCTGTCGGCGGCCCACGCCGCAACGATCCAGGCTCATGAGAAGGACCGGGCCGACCTAACTGATAAGCATGACGCGCGCGTCGCGGAGTTGGAGAGCGAGACGGAGCGTGTCGAGGCCGAGCTGCGCGAGGCACACGCCGTGGTTCAGAAGCTGCAGGCAGAAAATGCGCGGCTGAGGGAGGAGGGCGCCGCGGGGAGGCGGATGGCGAGGGACGTGGTCCAGGGGATGCGGGCCGAGCTGGCCAAGGTTGTTAGGATGGGAGAGGGCTTTTTGGCGGATCAGTCTGACGGGGAGGGGGACATAACGACCACAAGAGGTGACGGGGCTAAGGGGGCGGAGGTGCTGTCTGGTCGGGGGAGAAAGAGGAGGAGATTCGATAGCGGGTTGGGGCTTTTGGATGAGGAGGAGGTTGATGGGGTTGCATGAGAGGCGTTGTTGGATAGCAATTACCTACCAGGAGGTACTTGGTTTCTGTTCACTGTTAGTATGCATGCCAATGACGCCAGAAGCAGGGCGAGTTAATATGGCATGGTTATGGTGTTGGCATTTCCTCCAAGAAAGCTGTTATCAGTTGGGTACAGTGTCATCTCTCATAGTTGTATAGTGGAGCTAGATGACTACTTGTGTAAATGAGAGGTTTCTGGGCTCTGCCTCACATACACTGTCATTCTTTGCTCTTTTTCACGTCGAGCGTAAGGAAGCTGTTTATTTGGATCCTTGACTTATACCTGGCTAGCAATGTTTGCCCTCTTTGGTTGCGGCCCGTAGCCTCGAGAGAAGTGGCATCCGTCTTCGACACTTGGGTCTTCGCTGTCGAAGCGAGAGGGAGAAGCAGTGGAGGCCAACAAGGACCCAGCAGAGACAAGCAAGGAAGAGACAACCAACGATGCGGAGAAGGCCAGAGAAGCCGACGATCCGGATTCTGAACAAGTTAGTGACATAAAAGACTAGACTGCAGTCACACCTGCCAGCGAGGTGCATCACTCTCTCTCTCTCACACACACTTTCCAGTCATGAAAACGTCGAAGACCTTGCAGGCCTCGAGTTGCTAGGAGGGGAGGGTTCGTCTTCAGCAAACCCTGGGATCGCAACCTTTTGAGCATGCTCTGGTTTATGGCTACGAGTCAGGCAAATGTCCGCTCTCACCGACAATACACAGCAACTAGAGCGTTGTTACAAAGTAAGGTACGTGTGTTGCTAGACTCTTCTACTCGATATGTTCCACATGCAGACAAAGCAATGAAAGAAACCCCAGTCCTACAAGACAGGCCAGCCTGCTGCCACTGACTTGCAGCGCTTGAGGGTGAACACCGCGTCTCACTCCAAGCAAGTCATGACCAACGAAGCAGTGGCTCATTTTTCATCAGCCACCAAGCGGACGAGCACTTCGACCTGGATGTGCTGATTGCTGATTGCATGGGTATCCGCCGAGTTCTGGCCATGGCCTGCAACAGCGGTGGCGGCATCGGCGCCAGCGGCGCTAGAGGCATCGGTAACCTTAGGAAAGCAGTCAGCAATGGTGTCTCCAATCATGATGGTATCTCAACAATGAGGGCCCCAACTGACCGACTTGTCAAACTGGCACTCGTTGCACAGCCTGGGCACAACGTGCTGGGGCAGAGTAATCTTTGGAGCGCGTCTCATGCAAAACAGCGGGCGGTCCGTCTTCTTAGAGATTGTCTGGCCACATTTGACGTCGACTTCGAGCCCCGTGTGCGCACAGAGGTTGGACTGGAATCCATATCGCCCGCATTTGCAGCCCTTGGGAAGATCAGGGAGGGCCCCGGCTAATTCGTGGAGTTTGGCGGTGGCCTCGGTGGTCGGGACTTGGCTCGGCTGCATTGTCAGACCAGGCCGCGGGAGTCGGGACGCTCCAGGCCAAAAGAGATTCAGATAGTATGTAATTGCGGAGGGGGGGTAGACTGCTGGCGTTGTGAGGGCCTCAATGGTTGGTGTTGTTCGTGTCACTGGCACAAGGGAGGGTTGACAAGAGATGGCCAGAAGGAAGGGTGTTGACTGCTCTTGAATCCTCCCATCTTGCGATTCTTATGTGCTATAGAACGTCCCTCTTCACAGTATTATCAACGGTTCTTGGTGTTGGCTGAGAAACCGCAGTGACCAGAGAAGAGAGCTATCACAAGTCACTAGCAGCTCCCAGACTTGTCTCATGGTGCGGTGTATCAGCCACGGAGGTCCTGGTCGGGCCGTGGCCAAACGGCAAAGAGAACAGAAACTTCTGGTTCACAAAGGCTTAATCAAGTCGGGGAGCAAGGATGACCCCCGGCTGGCCATGGTCTTGGGTTAGTGTCCGCGCGCGTTAGGAGACAAAAGACTGCCACCCCCTGCAGACTTCACCATCGTACGGAGTACCCCAAGCGACTTGGGTTTGTTTCACCTGAAAGGTGACATCCAGGCGGATCAAAGAAGTCAAAGAGCCGGCACAAATGCTGACCGTCGGTGCCACCATTGCTGGGTCAAACCCACAGCCAGGCATTGATTGGCAGAACGGACACATCCTAGAATGTTTGCTTTGTCCAGCCCCAAAGGAGGTGTACCATTGGCACGGGGCACAGGGGAAAATAGAGAACCCGGACGAACCCGAACGAACCCGAACGAACCAAGCCGCACAAAGAAGAGAGAGACAACAGGGAAATCTGAGCCGGCAGTGCCGACAAAGCGAGCTGAAAGACGAAAACGGCGTTGGTGCGCGGCGCAGCGACGGTGAGAGAGCCATAAGATGCATACTTGCATCGGAAAACGCAGTCCAGCTTTCGTGATGGTATAGTACCCATCCAAGATTCCAGAAACCAAAACCCGAAATCCGCTAAAACTGCATCCACGCACCATCTACGCCGCTCGCCCAGTTCTCCCCCTTCGCGCCGTCGGCAGTCAAAGCAGTGAAGATGACAAAACAGCCACAGCCGATCGGCGTCCTCTCGGGAGCCGCTCGGTTCTTTGCCTACGAAGGGTGCGTCATAGCGCCAGATGCCTTCCGCTGGGTCTACGATGCCGACCAACGGCGGTGGCTCACCATCTCCATGCGGGCCCCTCGCAGGAGGACAACATCTGACGACGAAGCGGATGATGAAGCGTACGATGAGGAATGGGACAGGATGGGCACGCTCGCCGAAGAGCTGGCAGCAGCGCATATTGACAAGGCTCCGGCCGATGTCTTGGGCATCAACGTGGAGAATTCCGGGGAGCTCACGTTCCTCACAAAAGTCGACTGCGACATGAACAGGTCCACCGACTATCCCGAGCTTGACGAGTTTGAGCTGCCCGATAGTCTCGAGAGCCCCCTTTTGATGGCGATCCGATCCGAGCTGACGGAGCTCGACCGGCTCTCCATCCATGTCGACCGGGTCTCGTACTACGGAAGGGACAACCGCGTCTTCAAATACTCGCACCACTACAAGGGCTTTGGCATGTGGCAGGAAATCCAGATACACGCCCGTCTTCCCACGCATCCAAACATCTTGCCCCTGGAGCACCTTGTTCTTGAGGAGGCTACCAGGAGTCGGGTCGTTGGCTTCACCACGCCCTTCATTGCTGGTGGCGACCTGGACACCAACAAGAATCGGACCTTCAAGTTCAAGCATCTCAAGCAGTTGATGAAGGTATGGGAAAACATGCTCACTCCTCACGAGTCCTGTGCGCTTAGCACATCAGTGGAACAAGAGACTAACTGAGTACTACATCAGGTTGTTGACGACCTGAACTACAAGTTCGGCATTGTTCATCAGGACGTGGCGCCCCGAAACCTCCTGATCGACCCGGCGACCGACAACCTGCTCTTGTTTGACTTCAACGTGGCCGCCCAGCTCGGGTACAAACCAGAGCAGCGCCACCCCAACGACGGCCTTCTGGAGCGCAAGGAGCGCAACGACGTCAAGGGCGTCGTGCTCACAGTACACGAAATCCTCACGCGAGACCCCCGCTACGCAAAAACGCTGATACACCACATCGACGAGACGGACCTTCTCGCGGGGCCGGAGAAGTGGGTCAAGCACCCAGACGTGAAGCTCGACCCCGGCCTGGACGCCGCCGACTACTACGACGAACTGATGCGCTGGGTGGATGCCCGACGCGCGCGCCCCATCCAGGTGTACACGGAAGCACCCGAGCACTTTGACTGGCCCCGCAGGATGAGGGACGCAGCGAGAGTGAGGTGGTCGTACACGCGTGAGGAGGCCAAGGAGCGCAACCTGCCGTATATCGAGTGGGTGCGCCCGAGCTGGGCACGTCTCGACCGCACGCGCCCGCTGCTGGCCACAGGCAACTATGCCGACGGAACCGGAAGAGCCCAAAGGCGCCTGGTTTGTCCAATTCCGACCGCCACCTCCAGCTCAACCTGTGCGACACCAGACGTGCCGCCCCGCTCCCCAGCTCCCGCCACGGAGAAACCCAGGGAGAAGCTCAAGAAGAGGTCGAGCTCGACACCACGAGAGGGGCTGCGGAGGAGTCGGCGGCTGCGGCTGAAGCAGGAGAGCCGGAGATCCTCCGTTCCTGGCTAACTGCTCGTAGTGCCCTGGTGCTGCGCGGACTCAGGCCCTACGATGGGAGAAGAGCGGGGGGTGGGGGGTCTAGAGAAGAGGCGGCTCGGGGCTGTGGTGGCTGGGTATGGATGGCTTCTTTGTTACGAAATAAAAATTTTCTTTCCTCTCTGTCTTACTTTAAAGGTTTTAGTCGAGTTTCTCTCGTCGCTGCCAAAAAAAAAAAAAAAAAAAAAAAAAAAAAAAAAAAAAAAAAAATACTCCGTACTGGTAGACGTCTGGTAACAGAGTGGCGTCATTCACGCACTGTGTAGCACTGTGGCACTGGAACAAATTGGAGCCTGGCCGGATACAGCTAGACCCTTCAGGCTGCCTGCCAAGCTGCTGAAATTACAGCACATGTGGAGAATGCTCTAGCTCTAGCAACCTGGAATCCTGACGAACAAAACTTGCGAGCAAACAGCAACAAACCCCAACTCATTAAGCCACCTTTCAAGCAAAGGTACCCGGGCTGCCGGACATCCAGAATTGTACCCGGCAAACTTCCAACGCCTCGGCATCCATCTGACGATCAATCGAGTGTGTCAAAGAACCCCAAGCGAGCCCGTCGTGGGTCATCGGAAATCAATCGCGTGACGCATTTGGAGGACGTTCATGCGAGACGACGGTCGCGGGCACACACATCTCCCGACCGTTGACTCGGGGTTTCACTACCTTGCCTTGACCATACCACAGTAGTTGCTGCCCAAGGTGCAAGTACCTACTCAAGCAACATGGCGCCCAGAGTTGATCCCATCATGCTCTTCGGCTTCTGCTTCACCATCCAAGAAGAGCAGCGGTTCAACCAGTCTTGGGCCTGCGCCTTTCACACGAGCTGGTACACAGATGAAGGCCACGCTATGTGGGATTCCGTCGAAGACCCGGGCAAGAGACGAGAGATCCGGTATGGGAACAACATCTGTGTGCTTTTCCGCGCTCTTCTGCACTGCAGGAAATTTTATGGCCAGGACAATCTGTGGGCGGCTATATCCCGCGGATTCAATACAAGCGCGACCGTCGTGAAAGTCACGGCCGAGATTCTCACTGCCGCCCGCCGCGCTCAGCGCTACAAGCCCTCAAGGGATGTGTCCGATACCGCACGCGCGGCCGACGACTGGATCGAGTTTCTGGACAGAGGGGGTTCTCATCCTCATATGCTCTCCGACCCCGAAGTCTACGCGACCGCCGAAGCCTTCTTCAAAGACCAAGGGAAGAAGCTTCTCAATGCCGCCAGAGTCCCCATTAACGGCCGCCACAGCTTCAACACCGGTCGCCTCCCTCCAAGAGGGCCGGCTGAGGACTCAATCCTATCACCCCGTCTGGGGCGCTCGCCGTCTGTGAAGCTTGAAAGTCCCATGGAGTCTACAGACAGACAGAGGCCGGGACCGCTCACCCGCAAGCGCTCTGCGTCTCCGCCGCGAGGGGACCGCAGCCCAAAGTCTAGACGAACCACTGCCGATGCCCGCCAGTACCCTCGCACTGAGCCCGATAGACATGGTGCACTCGACGAGCTGCCTGCGATTCAACCGACCAGAAGCCCTCGAAGGCCTAGCCATCCACAATCTGCACGGCCGGCCCAACTAGTGGTCCAGACGGCCGCCCCGGAGAGAACGGAGGAAGCACTTCGCGTTACGGGGCAGACGGCACGATCCGGGGAAATCCTGTCTCAACCAGACGCCCAATTAAGCAGGGGAGAAGCACCCAGAACCCCCACACAGCCTCCTTGGCCGGAGCAACCTTGGCCCCAGGCAACTACAGTTGTGAGGAGAGAAGAAGGGACGGAGGCCCCGAGTCACGCCGCTTGGTCACAACCCCCTTCCCGAGCGGTGCCTCCAGAGAGACGAGAGCAGGTCCCTCACGTTCCAAGTGATGATCGTTCTGCGTCGCATGCCCACGTCGCGAGTCTGGAGAAGAACCTGGCCACGACCCCGAGCAAGCCTACTCAACCCCCAACTCCTAGCACGGCAACGGCCCACCCCACAAGCCAGCTACGGCAAGATATGGGCAGCCTCATGAGAGGCATGGCGTCAGTAGAGAACGCTGTTAGCACAATGATGGAGTCCATGCACGTGATTGTGGACAGCCTAAACTCAGTGCGGGACGAAGTCTCCGCCCTCGCCGTCCAACAAACGCAACACCTCCTCCAACCCGCCCCATCCGCACCGGCTCCCAACATGGACACTCTGCTCCAACCGATCCAAACCCTCACCACAACCATCACCACCATCCAAAGTGATCTCTCCGACCTCAAAACCCAGCAACAGATATCCCTACAACAGCCACCCCACCCAACCACGGCCGACCCCAACAGCAACAACAACACCCACATCGAAGACCTCCTCCACACCCAAACCACCCGCATCGACAAACTCAGCGCCCAACTCACCCAACTCCAAGCCGCCCAAACCCAGCTACTCTCCTCCGCCCCTCACCACGCAAAAACATCAGGACACCCGCCCCCGCAGACCCTGCGGCAGGCCATGGCCGAGGCCGAGCGCGATCTGCGCCACCACCTGGTGGCGGTGCAGCGCTTCTTTGGCGAGGGCGTGGGCGTCAGCCGGGCTGTGACGGAGCAGACGGCGGATTTTCTGGCGGCGTTGCAGAGTGGGCTTGCGGTTGCGCAGTCTGGGCCGAGGGTGGGGGGGCCGCCGCCGATGGGGGGGGGGTTTGGGGGGAAGGGGTATTGAGTGCGGTGGCGCTCTCTTCGGATAGGCGTAGTATTGGGAGTGGAAGGGTCCAGGTTGGGAGGGGCTGGAGGGGGGATAGGAAGGGGGTTGCTGGGGGTTTGATGTTGATGGCGTTGGTGCGTGCTTTGGGTGGAAGTGGGCGGTTTGCTTGTCTTTGTTGGTTTGAAGATAGCATTCCAAACAGGTTTGTAACGGAGAATGATAAACGGTTTTATTTCATTGTGACATGGTGTCGAGGATGGGAGGCGTGTGAGCGATGAGGGTAAGGCTCGTTCTCTTGCACCCTCGGTCCCAGACCCCCTAGCTGAGACTCGGGAGTTCCGGTAATATTAGTATATCAAAAGTATTGGATTGCTGGCTGTTCTATCGTTACTGCCCCACTGCCTGCGGTCCCCCCCAGTCTGTCAATGCGACCTCGACAGGTCTGCCTCCCGTCCGGATCACCACCATGTGGAAATCTGCCTCGTCAGATTCGTTCACAGCCTGGTGCTCCGTCCAAGCCGGGACGAAGGCAAAATCGCCTGGCCCAAGCTCATGCCTCTCTGGTTTGTCGTCGTCGTCGTCACGCGGGTGAGACAGTAGCACCCCGTTGCCAGAGACTGTGTAGATTATGGCTTCTTTGTTGTTTCAGCCATGGGTTGGTTCAGATTGGGCGTAAGGTTGTGGTTGGTGGCACGGTAGGACGTGGCTGGGAGGGTGAGGAAACAACGTACCTTGCTCGCCGTGGTGGTGAATGGAGGAGGAGCATTGGGGTGGTACGATGAGGACTGTGAGTGGAACAGGTATGGATATGGATGATGAACTGGGACGATGATGGCGAGGGGGGGGTCGCTCACCTGACGTGCACATCTTGTCGGTTTTGTCGACGACGGCATTCCTGCTGATGACGCGCACCCTGGGCCGCTCTGGTGTTGTTGTTGTGTCTTCCACTCCTGTTGCTGCTGCCGCTTTCTCTGCTTCGCCGGGCTGTATCCTGGGGGGCAGAATGTCGGCTGCTTTGGTCACGGATATTGATGCTGGGAGGATCATGGGCAAGAGGTCCTCAATTAATGGTAATAAGGATGCCATCTTGCTCAGATATCCTTGCTTCCCAGGAAGAGGCATGGGTGCTCCGCTCAGTCGGGCCCTGTAGGGGTCCTCTTTGACGACTTGGCAGCCCCCTTCTGCAGGTGGCCGATCACGGCGTGACGCAGAACCCAGTAGCAGCTGGCCGCTTGATGTTTGGCGCTGTCTGCGTAGAAACTGGACGTAGGTTGGATATGGATAGTATTAGTTGATACTAAAAATTGGGAGAAATGTGACGTGCCGGCAGTCATGTGTCTTCCGAGGGAACCTAGAACCTGAAGTGAAGTCGACAACGGCCCTGGAAGTCGTGAGCAAGGGGAGACACCGCGCAGGCGGCACGGCCCGCTTTGGGTTAGTACGATGCTGGAGTGGGTGGGCTGCCGAGACAGGGGTCCATTTTGATCACCAACCCCACACCCCACGGGCCCCACCACAGCTCCAGAGCTCAAAGAACTGCCCGTGGAATGCCCCGCCTTGGCCGCCTTGTTTCTCGGCATTCGACCTCCGAGTCCCCGACCAACAACCGCCAACCATCAGCAGTTCACATTCCATCATCTTTGTGCCGGTATTTACGACTGATTTCCCGGATCCTTCCAACAGGCCAGCAGGCAGTTCTTGCACGATCTTCTACCCATATCTCGATGAGCTGCCCAGGTCAACCGCGGACTTGATCCGCCAGTCGGCCACTGCCCTGCCACGCACACTTGCTTTTGCACTGTTTTCGCCCAAAAGTGACAATGGAAGACAGCGCATCCGAAGACCGTGGTGCCCCTGCTCACACATTATTCCAAGGGGCCTCCGACAGACCCGACCAGGCACAAATCACCCAGGATGGTATTTCTGACGATGGTACATGTACCCGATATGGAGCCGCCAGCCCACACGCCGTGTCGGCATCTCCACTTGAGGATGTCTCAAGTCCGTCAGGGCGGCGAGACAAGGGCAAAGGGAAGGCTGTTGCTCAAGGTGTGCCCGACCCGAGTTTGCGGAGCCCAACCCGGCAGCGTGTGCCATAAACCCATGGCTGACTGAATTCGCATGTAGACACCGTCATGGAGTCGCGGCTAGTTGCCCTCCCGCCTGAGCTACTTGCTGCCATAATGACTCTTTTGGATCCTGCTGACCTTGTCCGCGTGTCCGATACATGCCGCATCCTCTACACTCACGCAACGGATGACCGGCTTTGGCAAGCCCACGTCCAGAGTAACGTGCCTGGACAGCACATTACTTCCTCGTATCCCTGTGCCAGTTTCCGGGAACTGTTCTGGACCCACCATCCGCGCTGGTTCCTCCCAAAACACAAGATCTGGTTCTCCGACACTGGTTTGCCGGGGCGCATGATTCTGACACGCTATGACCAGCGCCGAGGATGCATCGAGGGGTACCAGCTGGTCGCTCACAACACCGACTTCCGTGCTCGCAGATGGCCCGGCGACAATGCGACCGTCATTCGCGCTTTTCGACCCCTTGTCGGCATCCATCGCGACAACCCTGTCCTCCGGCTACCAGCAAACACTCTCGATGACCCCCACAGGACCGAGGACACCATCACGGTCATCAACCCGCACGCCCCAGGCAGCAGCAGTAACACACTGAAAGATACAGCGCGACACCCTCAGAGGTTTCAATCCGAGATTCGCATGCGCGTAAATCTCATGAACCGCCTACAAACCAGCTTCGTCCACGTCCGGTGCCTCTCCCCGGAGGACGTTGCAGAGCGGTCCACCTCCAAATTCCCTTACAACCACGTCTGGCCGCCGCCCAGCATCCCATCTGCCGATCATGTCCTCGGCGCCGGACTAGAGCGCTCCTCCTCCCTCCGTGCCTCAGACCACGCCACCTCACGAAGCGAGGTCTACGACCGCGCCTTCCGCATCCACAAATGGATCCAAATCCACGACTTCGACGTCGAGTTCAACACCCTCCTGGGCGACCCCGACCATCCCCTCCCCACCACAGCCCCAACCACAGTCCCAACCGACCCCAGCATCCCCCGCTCCCCCACCGCCCAAGACATGCTCTCGGTAACGCGCAACCTCCTCGCCGACGTCTCCCGCGCGCGCCGCCACTTCGCCATCGGCGAGGAAGTCTCCACCTACGCCACCCTCGACCCGGCCCTCTACACGCCCACCCCGACCAAGCCCTTCCGCGGCATCTGGGTCGGCGACTACGGCTCGCACGGCTGCGAGTTCCTCTGGCTGCACCAGCCCGACGATGACGACCCAGATGATCATTTTGACGCGGACGCCCTCCCGCGCCTGGAGGAGGAGGGCGAGACGGACGAGGCGTATGAGGCGCGAAAGCGTGATGCGGCGGTCTATCGTGGCAAGCTGGTTGCTGTTAAGCTCACGGGGGATGTTAATGTCCCGCGGGGGGAGGTTACGTTCGTTGTGGATGATTTGGGGAGCGCGGGGATGGTCGGGCTCTCGGAGCATCAGCCGTTTCGGGGAGTGAGGGTGGTCAAGAGTAGGGGGCATGTGGCGGATAATGGGTTTCGGGCTGGTGAGTCTTTTCTTTTTTTTTCTTTCGTCCTGGGCCTATCCACTCAGTGGGCTAGCAGCTGGAGGGAAGATCACCTGGCTGACTGGTTGTTGTAGACTCGTACATTGACTCGCAGCTGTTCCTCATCTCTACGGACCGGGTGGCGCAGCGTTGGAGCGCACTGGGACACATGAGTTACTATCAGCGGGTGAATTTTGATGAGTTCTTGACCCCGAGCTGATTAGGGGGTGCAAGGGATGCGATGAGTCTACGACTGGCCACAGAGGCTTGTGTTTGCTGGGTTTCGGCGGTCCACGCTATCAGGAGCCAGAATGACTTGATGACTGAACAGGTAGTGTTTGTTGAGTGTGTACAGTACACCATATGCAAGTCTGTATTGGATTCATCTCTGGATGTGCCTCGCTCTGCCGCTGGTATTGAACTCCCAGATGTGGAAAAGAAGTCGAAGAGTTTGACAGTGCATCAACCGACAAGCAAAATATATTATCTCAAAGCACCCAATCCTCAACGCCCCACGAAGCTCTCTAGTTATCCCTTTCCAAAGCCCATTTCCAAAGCCTGCGATGCAAGACCAAAACCCACCAACAACAACCGTTCAACCAAAAAGTAAAAAGCCAAAAATTCCTCTTCCCATCCACCAACCCAGCCAAAAACTCACAAACATACCAACAGAAATAAACCCAACATCCAACCCGCACCAAAAAATAGCACCAACCCCCTTCATCAAGCCTCACCCCCAGCCTTCCTCAACCCCTCCCTAACCTCCTCCGCCTCCCTCCGAAACCCACAACCATACGTCTCCCCCGTGGACCAGGTCACACCCTTCTTCCCCTCACCCTCCCCACCACCGTTACAGCTGGGACAAATCTTAACGCGATGCCACGCCGTAGCAAGGTTTCCCCGCACATTATATATCCCGCGATGGCTCTCCGGCTGGGTGTTATACGCGTCGTCAGTCGCCTTGACGATCAACGTGGTGCAGTATTTCGGCTTGTTCCTGTTCTCGTGGCATCCCGCTTCTGGTTTGGAAGCTTCCGCGGTGGCGGATGATGGTGGGGGGAGGGAGAGGACGGGGAGGGTGCCCTGGAAGCGCCAGCGCTGCCAGGCCCAGGATTTGTTGCCTACGGCGGAGTCATTGACCAGGTCGGCTTGGGCCCAGGTCTTGCCGCCGTCGAGGGAGATGTCGACGCGGGCGATGGCGCGGCCGCCGCCTGAGTAGGCGTAGCCTTGCATCGCGATGGGTTCGGCGGGGGTGGTGGTTGTGATGGTCGTTGTTGTGGTTGTGGGGGACGGTGTGGAGGCTGTTTCGGATTCGGTGGGGGTTGTGGTGAGAGGCTTAGGGGTGAAGCCGACCTTTTTGGAGACGGCGGCAATGTCGATGATTCGGCTGGCTTTGGCGGGGTCTTGGTCAGACGGGGAGTTGCTGTGGCCCATCCAGGGGACGCGGCCACGTCGCACGCAGTCGCCAACCCAGACGCCCGTGATGGCGCTGGTGACGGGCATTTCTTGGATGGATTTGGCGCGATCCCAGTCCGGATTGGCACCCTCGTTGGGGCCAAAGGACTTGTAGTCCCGCCGCTGCCACTGGCTGGTGCTTTCCTCGTCGGAGATGACGATCTTGCTCAGCCATTTCACAGACCGCGCGGCAACGTGACCCGGGACGACGGCTCGCAGAGGGAAACCGTGGTCGCGCGGCAGCGTTTCGCCGTTCATGCCGAAGGCCAGGAGAACGTCACCCCGGGGGTCGATGGCCTTGGCGAGGGGGATGGACGCGCCGTAGGCCTCGAGACCGGTGAACTGAACGTGAAGTGCGTTGGCGTCGGCCTGGTCGTCGCTGGCCGGTTGTGGCACACCCTCTCGAGTAGGGGCGGTGGCATCGCGCACCTTCAGCCCAGCGTCGGCAAGGATGTCGGAGAGACGAACGCCCTCCCACTCGGCGTTGCTAATGGCTCCCACACCCCACTGCAGGCCATTTGTCTTGCCCGCATGGCGCGTCATGTCGTTCCGCCTGTTTCCGCTGCACTGGAGGACAGCTGTGACCTTGTGGGTGGGAAACTTGGTCTTGAGATCCTCCAGCGTGTATTCTTTCGTGTCGCCGTCGGGCAGCTCAATGGTCAACAGGTGCTCGTCTGCTTTTGCCTCCTCCACAACAGGCACCCACATGTGGTGCCGGACGTAGAACATGTCATTTGGGGTGCGGAATGTGCGGTCAAGCTCCTCATTCGGCGGCTCGGCGTTGCGCGGCTTCGCTGTGTGGGTGATGAGGCGCGGATCGCGGACCGGGTCGCTGACGAAAGGGTCCTCAATGGTCTCGGCAGCCGGGAGCCCATCGGGGCCCAGGTCGGCCATGTCAATGAAGCCAATAAGATACTGCTGCAGGATCTCGCGCACGTGCGGCGCCTTGTGGATGGTGAAGATGTTCCAGTACGGCTCAATGCTTGCGCCAGCGGCGCGGAGGATCACGTCGCCGCCGGGATGGGCGGCAACCCAGTCTGTGATGTCATACACCTTGTCCTCGAGCGTAACCCATGGTTGTGATGAAGAGCCATCGTGTTTTCGAATATCAGCGAGGCGGAACCGAGGCAGCGAGGGATCTCGGTTGTCGGTCGAGGTAGGTGTCGGGCTCTCGAGTTTTGGCCTGTCGTCACCAAGCTGGGAGTAGGCCAGGAGGGAGGCGAGAAGACCGCCGCCAACGACCAGGCCCAAGGGCGCCGCCCGTGCCTGAAACGGCCGCCGGGAACGTCTTGTTGTCTTCGGAGCGGTCACCCCTTGTGTCGTATGGTTCGGAGCTTGGCGCCCGGCGGTGGTATGTAAGTCACGGGCCCTAGGCCGAGGCCTGCAGGCTCGTATTGTCAACCCGGTGGCATCGCGGCGGGCTATTTGGTGGACGAGGTTACTCGCGAGGCGTTTCGGAGCTTGTGTGGCCATTGTGAAGCTGTGGATAAACAGCGGTCAGCAAAATACCCAGGAACGGAATGCTCAACAGGATAGGTGAACGGGCTAGGGAACCCAACGCACTGTCGTCTTCTATTGTCCCATGCCCTGCCTCGGCGGTGGCAGATAACGCGGACGATGTGTAGAATGGACCGATGGGGGCAAGACAGGGAATCGGGCGATCAATGGACGGATGCTGGCGTGTGTTGTGGTTGCACAGGAACTTGGTGAGACAATGGGCTCGGGCGATAAGACGGTGTCGGGGATCCAACCTCCAGGGATGGCACGGGGGCGATTGGTAGTGCAGTTAAACAAACACGCAGATCCGATCTCGTGACTGTTCAGGGCAGGGGCATCAGGTTCCTTGAGCGCACTGAATCATCACTGGCGGACTTTCACCGCCCAGCGCCGAGAATTCTCGTAATAACGTAAGAATAAAAGGAGTCATGGCGTCGACCGTCACGCAGCCCAGCCACGAGTTGACACACTGGACAGGCCAGGAAGGAGCTTGATTGATGCTTGGAGCTGGTTTGGCAGGTGAAAGTTTGGCCGATGATTGCCGCCACGGCAATCGGGGTGGATCTCTTTACGTCAGGGGGTCCGGGCCAGCTGCAGCTCCCATACGCTGGAATCCTCGCCCATTGGCCAGCTGACCACAACTGGAAATTTAGCTGTGGCCTTGAGCCTTGTGGGGCCAGCTTGCATCGGGGACGCAGAGCTCCCGCCGATGCCCGCCGAGTCCCGACGCCGAGTGTGCCGTCGTCGGTCCGCATCCGCAACGGCAGCGGCGGCAACGGCGGCAGCACGGCAAAGGTGGGATGCAACTCCAAAATTTGACACGATCGCGCAATCACGAACAATGACGAAATCCAGCGCCAAAATCGCGATCAACTGGG
This sequence comes from Chaetomiaceae sp. PYS4301M, assembly GCA_023628425.1. NCBI lineage: Eukaryota > Fungi > Ascomycota > Sordariomycetes > Sordariales > Chaetomiaceae > Chaetomiaceae sp. PYS4301M. Next base: position 369,422 of record JAMAKR010000020.1, on the reverse strand, counting down.
ATGGATATCCACCCGCCACCGATCACGGCGCTCCGATAATTAAACCAACAAAACAAAAAAAGAATGAGGGAAGACTAGAAAGCCTTGAGAATGACACAATTCATCACTTTTAGAGATTTACACAAAAGCCAGCCCTCCGACGCCGTCATCCGACCCCACATCCCCGACTCCGACACGGGCAACACGGAACCCAACCCGAACTTGGCCCGGCCCTCTCTCTCCTCCCTTTTCCGTCCCCAAATCCAAATTCCAAACTCACATGGTGATCACCCCTTAAGTCCCTACCCTCACTCTCACTCTCACTCATCACAAACAAAAACAACCCCTCACCCCCCTCCCTCACCCCTTCCCCTCCCCACCAACCCTCAAAACAGACTCCAATTCCCCCCTCGCAAGTGGCGACCTACCCCTCTCAAGCGGCTCAGCATACGTCACCCTCTTGGCAGTGTGCGCAACAGAACGAGGCGTGATCTCGGCGGCGACGGCGGTGGGGGTGATCGGCTCCCCCAAGTACCCCGTCTCGCTGGCGAAATCGCTCTCCCCGCTGTCGTCGTGGTTGAGCCGGTACACGGGGTCGTCGTCGAGGCCGCGTTTGCGCTTGCGCTGCTGCTGCTGTCTTCTTGGTGGTGGTGGGTGCGGTCGGTGTGCGCGGGCTGCGCCTGGGTCAGGGGCAGGGGCGGGGGAAGAGGGTGGCGGGGAGGCCTTGCGGCCGGCTCGCCGGGGTCGTTTGGCGGGTGGTGGTGCGGCTTCGGGTGGGGTTGGTGGTCGGGGAGGCGGCACCCATGCGTCGTTGGAGCGTTTGGAGTGTGAGGTGCTGGGTGGGGAGGAGAGGGGCGTGCTGCTCATCGTGGAGGTGCGGCGGAGGGCGGGGGTTGTGCGGGCTTGTGGGGGAGTGGTTGTGACGATGGGCGGTGGGATGGGGGTTTTGGTGGGTTTTCTGGAGATGAGAGAACGGTTAGTAAGAGGTATTTCTGGAGGCTGGGGAGGAGGGTGAAAAAGGGGAACTTACTTCTTCTGGGTGGCTTTCGGGGTCGAGGATGCTCCCGGATCCTTTTCTGTGACTCTTGGTTCGCTCGACGATGTTCCGGAGACTGAACTTTTGAGGAAATAGGACCGCGACACCATGTCGATGGGGTCTTGCGCCCTGGCCGATGGCTTTCCAGGACACTCTTCAATGTGTGTCAGACGACCATCCACGCCCACGTCCAGCTCAATGCCGCACCACGGACAAAACTTTGCGTTGTCCCGCCCGTGGCCTCGGCAAAAGCTCAGATGCCGACAAATATACGCCTCGGAGAACAGGTGCAGGGGAAGCGCGCACTTCCCACAATATCGCTTATCCGCGTCGACACCCTCACTGTGCAAATGCGTATGGCGCTGGCCAGGCGTCGTGGACAGGCGCTCGCCACAGTCGGTGCACCCGGACCAGTCGGACTCCTGGTCTTGCACGCCAGGATAGCAGACATTGTCGTGGTAGGCCCGATCTGCGGGGGTGGTCAGCGCCCGGTGGTCACGCCCACAACGGGAGCAAAACTTCCACGGCCCTTCACGAGCGCGGTTGGTCCGCTTCTCGTCCTGCCATTCAACCTGGTCGTCGGCGTCACTGGGGACCAGCGACCTCAGGATGTGTGAGTGTTCCGAGACGAGGTGTTGGTACCGCTGAGACCAGGGTCCGAGCAGGGGCGCATCGCAAAAGTTGCATTTCTCCGCCGTGTGCTTGTCTTGGAGGTGCTGCTGCATTGCCGACGGCTGGTTCGCAGGGAACACGGCGCCACACCCGGCATACGGACACCGCTCCACGCGTGACAGGAGCAGGTTGCGCATGGCATGGTAGTCGCGCTGGAGGCGGCGCACTTCGCCTGGGGTCAGCACGGCCAACGAGACGACGGGCACGCTGTCGTGGCCGAGATTGAGCAGCGCGTCGACCGGTGGCGCGTTGATGGGCACGGACATGTGCGTCGCCACCTCTAGCGGATGAGCGTAGCTGTACTCCCGCAGTTGCTGATCATCCTTCGGGTTTGGGGCAGGCCGGGATGCACGGCTGTTGGCTGCAATTTTGGGCAGCCTCTGCGGGTGACGCGGGGCTCTGTCAACCGCCTTCGGAACATCAAGGGAGTTCTGGCCTGCTGAGGGTAGCCTGGTGCCCGGCGGCGGTCTCAGGGAAACCCCCTTGATGCGGAACATCGGAGATCCGGGATCCTGCCATGGCTGGATAGGCCATAACTGCGGTGTCAGGCGCTCGTTGAACATTTGCCAGTCGTAATGGCGTTGCGACTCCGGGAGGAATCTCTGATCGAGCCCATGGTACAGCAGTGACTTCGGTGTCCGGTAGATGTCGCGGTACCCAAAGGGCTGTTCGGTGTTCAAGTTTCCGAATCCTGGCTGACGTTAGCATGTACGCAGAGACGGTCACGGAGTGTTTTCCTTACGAGGCAGTTGCTTCTTGTCCAGGTAGACGACAGACACGTGAGGTTCGACAATCATCCTACGGATCGTATGCCACTCGGTGTCCGTCGTGTCAGGGCCGATGAGGAGCTTTGGCTTGCTTTCCAATGGGTCAACCACCCTGGACTTGGTTTTCCGCGTTGGTAGGTGGCCCTGGGTGATGGAGATCCAAGTGTCGCTCGGCAACTGCGTCTCCTTGTGTTGACCCCGAAACCACATCTCCTTGACGAACTGCCGGAACTGCGCCAGAGTTATGTTGTCTGGGTTACACACACGCCTCTCCGTAAACCGCTCCGCGGCGCAGATGGTGTATTGCTCAAACACGGGGCGAACTGTCAAGAACTGAGGGAAGAGGCTCAGTGTGTTCAACAATGGAGGGAGTTCCGTCATTCCCATCAGCCATGCTTTCCAGTGGACCAGGCGGTCGACGAGTGGTTTGAACGCCAATTCAATGTTATTGCCGATCATGGAGATAGACACGTCCGGAGAACCCGAGGGTATGAAGATTCCAGCGCCAGGGAGGTACACGTCAAGTGACTGCACCTCGGAGAAGTTCTCGCTCGACATTGAGCCCTTCACCATGGTCAAAATCTTCTGCCGCACAGCTTTGATGTTGTCCAGTTCCGAATGCAAGAGGTACTGCTTCTCATATGGACGGCCGTGACCAGGGAGCAAGATGTGCCATCGGTTGCTGATCTGTAACTGTTCGCCGCCCTTGCTGTGTTCTGGGCCGGTTTTGGCTTCCAATATACCCAGACGTTTGGGATGCTTCTCCCACTTCTGGATGATGCCGCTCCAGAGCTGAGGAAGAAAGGCGAGACCGCCGTATGTTCCAAGCTCCTTCGTTCCTCGGCCGTGACCCTTGACGGAAAACCAGGCGTCTGGAATGGCGGTGTATCCAGGGCGCCTCGGAATGCGGCCGGCGGCGAGGACACGGCATACACTGGCCATCCACGTACCGTATTGATTGCTGTGGATGGCATCCTCAGGGTTCTCAGGCATCCGGAGGTAGGCGATATCCTGGCGGTTCATCTTGGGTACCTTGGTCCACTCGAGCATGATTTTGTGCACTCGATGAGAAGTCTTTGGTTCCCACGTCCATGGGATTGGGTCAGCTGGGCCGGCGACAAAGAGGACTCTTTCCTCCATGGCGTCCTCGTCACTGCCGAGAGTTTTGAACCGGCCAAGAACCCACTCCCATGCAACACGGTCATGGCTGTAGTCTCCAGGCCCCGAGGCGAAGATGGTGAATCCATTGCCGTCAAGATCACTGAGAAACTCGTCCCGCTCGGTCTGGGTCGCGTACTTCTTGCGCTTGTCCATCCAGTACAGATTGTAGGCCACGCCCGCGCGGTTGTCGAGGCAAAGCAGGCGGTCCACGGCGTCCACAAAGGTGTACAACAGGTCCAGCCGGAACCAGACGACGCCCTGGTAGCCGTACAGTGGAACCCACTGCTCCTTGGTGCCCGAGGAGATGCCTCCGAGGGCAGTGTAGGGGTTGTCTGAACCCAAAGGGTCGGCTCCGCCCCGAAGCGACAGGCGGACGGGGTCTGTCTCGTCTTCGCCCTCACCCTCTTCGTCATCCTCATCGTCGGTCTTGCCCCCGTCCTCACGGTAGGAAGAGTCGGACGAAACCTCAGAGTCATTTGACCCCCTAGAACCAGAATCAGAATCGGAATCGGAATCCGAGCTGGACTCGACTTCCCAAACTCTCCTGGAATCCAAGGCAGCCCCAGCACTGCGCTGATAAATCTCCAGCGCTGGATCCGGTTCTGCGAGCAAGTCAGTCACTTGCTCAGCCATCCTCCTCACCATCGCCCCTTCAATCCCTCCCCAAAACACAAAAAAACAGCTGAAGAAAACTTACTCCGAACACCAACATCCCTCCCAAACCCCCTCTCCCCAGCATACCCATTCAAAAACCCCAACACCCCCTCCCCACCACCACCACAACCCAACCCACCACCCCCCTCCTCACCCTCACCCTCCTCCCCAACAAAACCCCCCATAGGCCCAACCGGCAACCCAAACCAAGCCATAGCAAACTTCAACGCCAACCCACCCCCTCCCCGTCCCACACCAGCCCCCTTAAACCTCCCCTTCAACAACTCCCCACCCAACCAAGCATTCTCCTCCTGGATCCTGACCAGCGCCCGCCTTGCGGCGCCCGTCTTGCCGCTCTCTTGCGCGGGGCACAGCAGGTCCTGCTCGTGGGGCGTGAAGTGCGCGGTCAGGATTGACTGGACCGTCTGGGAGGGGTCGCGGAGGAGGGCGGTGAAGTGGGCGAGGGTGGATTGGAAGATTGGGGAGGTGGGGGGGATGGTGGGGTTGTAGCGGGTGGAGGGGTCGAGGGGTGGTGTGGTGGTCGTGAACCGGGCGCGTTTGGGGGGTGGGGGTTGGGTTTGGGAGGTGGATGGGGAGGAGGAGCGTTTTTGGGGGAGGAGGTTGGTTAGTGGCCAGAGGGGCATTGTGGTGTGTTTTTGGGGGGCTGTTTTGGTGTCGAGTTGTTGGGTTTGGTTGGTGTGTGATGGGATGTGGTGATGTTGGTTGTGGTGTTGTAAGTTTCTGGTGGTGGGCCTCGTGCTGTCTCTGGCCCGGCCGGGACTTGAACACCTGGGTGATGTTTGGACATTCAATAAAGACGTGAAAGTGAAACAAAAGGTTCAGAAAGAAAGCTCACTCAATGGAGCTGTGTCTGGCACATATCTGACATCGTGGACAAAGACGTGAATTGGAGTCGAGCTGCGCGCCATTCCGTCCCTCGACCAAGCACCATTGTTCTTTGTCCAAGCTTGAGACCACCTTGCAAAGGCCCAAGACAAAGACGCAGCTGCTGCATGTAAACGGGCGTTTGTTTTTAGACTCGCTCCAACTTGAGATTGTGTCCGGAAGCGGCAATGCCAGGACTGTTTGTTTGCTTATTTCGTCCTCATGGGTCTTCGCCTCCCTGAACTGCCTCCTGCAAGCGAGGCTCGCATGAGTAATTCACAGGAACTGAATTCTCGCCCCATCCTTCACAGGTTGTCCTCAATGGCTCTGGATGTAACAGGCGCAGTAGCAGTACACTCGGTTGAACAGGCAACGCTGCAGAATATTGAGCGTAAAACACCAAGCCGTCATGAGTGAACGGCGTCGGCGGAGCTCGACCGAGACCGCCGGGAACAGCGGGTCCTGTGGGGCCGCGAAACAGCGAACCGTGCCGTGGTTGATTCCGGGGCGGGAACCCAAGGTACCTACCTACCTCCCACTCAACGCGAAAGAGCCAATTGAAGATCTTGCGCGCGCCCTGCGACACTGGTTCTCAGAGAAATCCCTTGGATCTGTCGGGTTGCGGAAAAACATCCGGGGGCACGCCTCCACCCAAGCTGGGGGCAAGATCACTGCAGCCGCTTGTCAGACCTGGCTCCGGTTCAAGGCTGGGTGATCTGCTGGTACGGGGCCATGAGAAGCCCGATACCCCGACCAGGTTACACGCATTAGCCCTTTTTTTGGCCTCACCCTGCAGGGTACGCGTCCCGCCAGCCGCGCATCCTCCTGAGGCTGAACTCCGCTGAAGTGCCCTCCAAGTTTAGCTGAGGGCTCATGCGCAAGACACGGAAATAGAGTGCTTTGTATTGGCTGTGTTCGTGCACATTGTTTGCTCTCCCTTGGAAGTGGCAGCGCGCGCGGGTGGTAAAACCGCCAAGATAAACCAGGGGATCAACGGTGCTGCCGAGCGTGTTGTGTCGGAGAATGGCCGGAGTTGGCCGGCAACGTGGATGCTATTGGCGGTTTAAACGCCTCTGTTGCCTGTGTGGAACGGGGTCGAAGGACCCCCAATTTCCAAAGCAGTCCGCAGAAGAGGGTGGAAGGGGGTTCCCCGGCGCTTGGATGGGGCGCACGGGAAAATCCATCCATGTCCACGTGGCTGTCCGAGAAGCAGTTTATGCCGTGTTATCCGTACTCGACAACGAGCCGCCATGTCGATCTGTTGATGTGTCGTATTTTTGTTGTTGGAGGGAGACTTGGCCCCACACTGACGCTGCACTGGCGATCGCGGGGCCAGGCTGTTGGGGTGTTTGCTCCCCCATGTGGGTCAGCACGGTCAGCCACCTCGTAGCCCAGCCACAGCGAGCTGCCCGCCACACTGCAGCAGCCCACCCCAAAATTTGGCTCCAGCTCAGGCACCGCGGCCCCAGCGCTGCTCGAGTCTTGTCCAGACGAACACGCCAACGCCAATTGACGAACGGCGATGGCGATGCCGCCCGGCACCTGACACGACAACCACGATGCGGCCGCCGATACAACAACGTCTTCGACTCAGCCCGGGGTTTTTTGAGAACGTGTGCTGGCAATGCACGCGGCGCGCTGTGCGGCAGGCCGAGTGGGCGCCAGGGCCGGCGAGGCTGTTCTCCAAATCAAAGCCGACGCTGCCGCGAGCTCCAGCCCCGGCCTCGGTCTCGACCTCGGGTGCCGCCGCCCTCCCTCGACAATCATTTAGAGCCGGTTACTTTCTCTCCAACAACATACTGGCGCGTTCCAATGGCACCTCGGCCGCCCCTCCACGCGCCAATGGCTCTGCCTCGCCTGCCGATGCCGATCCCCAGCTAGCCGCCGCAGACAAAACCCTCCTTCCGCACCGCCGGCGACAGGCCGCAAGGCGCGATGCCGCCGCCCAACAAACCTCAACCCCAACCCCACCAACAAACTCCATGGCCACCTCTCTCCCTCCCGATGCGTCAGCCCGCCTCGCCGACTCGGCCGCGGCCGCGCCCGCCGACTCGCTCCGCCGGAAATTCTCCGCCCTCCTCTCGCTCTCCAAACCCCGCCTGACCGTCCTGGTCGTCCTCTCCGCCATGGTCCCCTACGCCCTCTACCCCGTCCCGGCCTTCCTCTCCTCCCCAGCCCTGGCCGGCGCCGCCGACATCCCCTCCCTCTCCCCGCTCACCCTCCTCTTCCTCACGACCGGCACGACCCTCTGCTCGGCCGCCGCCAACGCCCTCAACATGCTCTACGAGCCCGACACCGACGCCAAGATGAGCCGCACCCGCACCCGCCCGCTCGTGCGCCGCCTGCTGAGCACCCGCGCCGCCGTGCTCTTCGCCGTCGGCTGCGGCGTCGCGGGAACCGCTGCCCTCTACCTGGGCGTGAACCCTACCGTCGCGTTTCTGGGCGCCGCCAATATTGCACTGTATGCCGGCGCGTACACTCCGCTCAAGAGGATCTCGGCCGTGAATACCTGGGTCGGTGCCATTGTTGGTGGCATCCCGCCGCTCATGGGCTGGGCCGCCGCTGCCGGGGAGAGCGCGACGGGCGATGGCACCTGGAGGGAGTTGTTGTTTGCGAGTGATGGGTCCAGCCTGGGGGGCTGGCTTTTCGCGGGCTTGCTGTTTGCGTGGCAGTTCCCGCATTTCATGCCGTTGTCGTGGGGGATACGAGAAGAGTACAAGGCCGCTGGGCTGAGGATGCTGTGCTGGGTGAACCCGGCGAGGAACGCGCGGGTTGCGTTGAGGTACAGCATTGTGTTTGTCCCGCTGTGTCTGGGGCTGTGTGCCGCGGGCGTGACGGAGTGGAGCTTTGCAGTGACCAGTCTGCCCGTCAATTTGTGGTTGATACGGGAGGCCGTCAAGTTTTGGCGCTATGAAGGACACAAGGGCAGCGCGAGGGGGTTGTTTTGGGCTAGTGTCTGGCATTTGCCCGTCATCATGGTTTTGGCGCTCGCCCAGAAGAAGGGTATGTGGGCACGCGTGTGGAGGAGTGTGGCCGGCGAGCCGGAGGAGGATGACGAGTTCGACGAGGACGATGCCGAATGGGTGGAGAATGCCGGTGCGGGGCCTGCCGTTGGAATTGTGGGGCCGGCCGGTAGCAGCCGGAGGTGATGCTCGGCGTAGATCCCCTGGCCGCCCACTATGTAACAATCATTGTATTTCTTGGAGATTCACCTTTTCCATTTCGTATATACACGGATCTGGGTTCTTGCCTTTCCAAACACAGTAAGCTCGCATCCTGTTGGTCCCAGGTTGCGCTCGATTAGCTCCTGTCAGCACCGTATTCCGTTCGGTTCCGGCTACGATTCCGTCAACCGGGGGACTTTCCTTTGCAGGCCTGTTGCAGGTGGCCGAAAGGGGAAGCATCTCACGCGCAAAATCTTGCCGAATCCACAAAACTCCATGAGCCGACTCATCCACATTCCTCGGTTCGCAGTCCGAAACCGACCTGCGTCCAAGATCTGAGAGCCTCCAAGATCTCAATCCCACGTTGGAGCCGATGCTCCTTTAGATCCTGTGCCTTGCCGTCTACAGTTCCTGCAGCATCTCCGGCGCTTCATCCACACCACAAACCTTGCTTGCCCGTTTGTAAACTACCCGCAGTTCCAATAGGATTCGAGCCACAGGTGGAAAGAGGAGGCAAACATCCACTGCTGGAAGGAGGACTGCTAATACTCCGGTTCGCTGTCCACAATATCCACAATCTCACCGAGGCAATTGATCAACAGCAGCTGGCCAATCTGCAAGGACGGAGACTCACCATATGGCGTGCCAAGTAGGAGCCGAGGAGTGGGTTCAAGCCCACCATGCTACCATTTGCTGCTGTATCTACACCCACGCAACATACAACACAAGGTCCTTCCATCAGCCCATCCATATATTCACCCACTGCAGGCGCCGCCCCGCCCAAATACTTCCCAAAACGTAACAATCAAGATTGACCTCTCACCAACCACACGGAAACAAAAAACCGTTACCCACGCCCCACGCCCCACGCCGCCGCCGCAGCCCGCCCCCAAACCTCCTACCAACAACCCGACCGCACCCTGGAAATGCTGTGCCTGCGCCTCACATCTCAGCCCTAAACCTAAAACACTCTTCAATGACGCAACGCCAATCAATGCTGATGCTGACTGGTCGAAAGAGGAGAGAGAACAAAACTGACACCACGGGGTATCCGTATTGGGTGTGTGTGTGTGGGTACGTAAGGTATGCAACGCCGGTGTTGTAAAAATGCAAAGGAAAAGAGAAGGAAGAGAGAAAGGAAACTGGTGAAGACTACTTCGTTTAAACTCTGCCGCGACATATTGAAAACCCCGGCCAGCCTCTATACCTGGGTAGTACGTAAAGATGCAATGTATGTATACAGACAGAACAGGAACGCATTGAGAGATAGGATGGGTGTCAAGACACAGCCCAAGACATGGACAGAAGGAGAGTAAGACAAGGGTCAAGGAGAGTGAGACAGACAGACAGACAAATGCAGAGAAAAGAAAAGGGTAAAGAGAACTGATAAAATGACCCCAATGTAAAATCTGCGCGGCGCAGAAAGAAAACAAGGCCGGTCCTGTTTCAACCCGACCTCTCCAAGCAGCCAGCCAGAATCAGCCAAGCAACCATCAGACATGACCCTCCGTAAGCCCAAGGACCGTTTGAGAAGGAAAAAGAGAAGAAGAAAAAGACATGCAGTCAAATAACTAGACAGAGAGACAAGAGAGACAGCCCAACAACGCCATGCCCGCCTAAACCCCCACGGCAGCCATCGTCCCAGCAAACGCCGTTTTGCCCTCTGCCCCGCCTACCCAGCCATATGACACTCCCCTAATAATGAAATCTTCGTGACATGACATGACATGACCCTGGGTGATATCAATGATGATGATGATGATGATGCTCCCGAACGCCCCCCAACCCAGACCCCCAAACAAAAGAAAATGTGGGTGGTGATTAAGGAGTGTAGTAGTGGTAGACAAAAGGCAAAAAAAAAAAAGATACCGCAAACGCCCATGAAAAGAAATCGACCGACCAGCCCGCCCGACCGAGAGAGACAGATAAGAGGAAAAAAAGGAAAGAAAAGAAAGGCAAGAAAGGAAAAGGAAAGAGAAAGGAAATTAGTTGCTGCCTTGCCCTCGGTTGATGATCGCATCGATCCCCATGTCCCCCACACTCGGCAGCCGCCCGCCATGTCCCATGTACGGACTTGACCCCTGGCTTCCGGACCCCGACACATGCTGCTGCTGCGGCTGTTGTTGCGACGGCTGCGGCGCGTAACCGCCTGCTGTCCCCGTGCTCGAAACGCTGTTGCTGTACCCGTGCCCGTGATGCGCCGGCTGATGGTGCCCATACCCACCATACCCCTGGTAGCCCGCGGCCGCGGCTTGGGTGTGGTGCGGGTGTTGGTGATGGTGGTGGTGCATGTTGGCAAAATGGGAGCCGGCCGAGGCGCCTGATCCCGAGCTGCCGCCCGGCGTGGAGTGCGGGCCGGTGCTGGAGCCGCCAGTTTCCGGGGAGCTGTAGGACTGGTCTGCGACATCGAGGTCGTCAACGGGGGTCACGCAGTCAAGGGCGTCGTCTGGGTCCCCGTAGGACGTCAAGGGTTGGCCGGATTCGAGCCGTTCCCGGCGAGCGTAAGCACGGGCGTGGGACTGGATGTTTTTGAGGCCGTTCGACATGCACTGGAGGGGAAGATAATGTTAGGGCGGCTGTGGAGTGAGGTAGATGAAGGGGAAAGGGGGGATAGAACACACTTGAATCTCGACGACGTTCCACTTTTCGCCACACCGCGAGGCCAGGGGTTGCCAGATTTCCTTGCGCATGCTCATGTATTCCTTGCAGAGCCGCTCGAGCTTCCGATTGTCGAATTCGTTTTGGCCACGGCGCTCCATCAGCCGCTCGTGCCGCTTCCGACATGCGTTGCCTGTCTTCCCGGGGAAGGCTTCCCTTTGGATCTGGTTCCAGTTCTTGCCCATCGCACGGAGACCAAGTAGTGTCCGGTCGTCGTCCTGGTTCCATGCGCCTGATGACGGCCGGTGTTGTGGCGGCAAAGCCCCGCCCACAGGTCCGCCCATCGCAGGACCGGCTGTCGGGATCTGTAGAGGGGGAACGGCGTATGGGTCATATGTCGGCATCGGCATCCCGGCGGGCCCAGCTGCGGAGAGATCGCCATAAAACCCGGCAAGCTGTCGGGGGTTCGGGTAGTACGACATGGTGGGGACGGTTGGAGCAAGTGAGACTGGGATGTGTTGTTGGTACTGCTGGTGACTTGGTGTCCGGGTCAGGTCAGGCATGGTACGCGGTGGCAGAGCGTGCAGCCACGGTCCGTCCGTCCGGAGAGCAGGTCGGGTTCGGCACGTTGGTCTTGCAGTAGGAGTGAGATCCGATTAATTGGTTCTGCTCCAAAGCGGTCGACTTGGTATCCGACAAGGCCTTGCTTGAAGGGTTGGGTGCGGGTGTGAGGTCCAAGGGGAATGCAATGTTTCGTATCAAACGAAAGGGCTGGCCAGCAACCAACAATGATGAGAAAGCAAAGAGAGGTGACCGAGTAAGGAAATCTAGGAAAAGAATACGAGGAAAAGGAGGAAAAAGATAGGAAAACGGGTCACGAAGAGGCGGGTCGAGGGGCTCGAGGACTGAAAGACTGGCTAAGGCCGGCCGAGGAGAGGAGGAGAGGCGGTCGACTTATAATATCCCCAGGCTGGGATGGAGACCCAGGAAGAAACAACGAGATGAGGTGAGTGGATGGCCGTCTTGGCAGGCCCCGATCTGCGCAGGGTCAAGGAAGGTACTGAACTGTGTACCTTGTGTAGATAGCGGGGGGAGCGAGAGTAGTGACGAGAGAAGTGTGCAAGGCCGCCAGGGTAGGTGATCTGAAACAAGGGCAGAGGTGCAGAGAGAGCTTGCTTGATGAAACTCAGCATGTGTATCTGAATGACCTCACAGAGCGACCAGCGGCCTCTGTCAGTGGCTGACGGAGTTTCGGGAGGGCGTTTGTTTGAAGATGGGCGGCTACCAAAGCGGCCATGGCTGGTGGAAGTCCAGAGGGCGGTTAAGAGTTGATGGACCATGGCGTCTGGCGCCGGACAAGGGGGGGTCTCGGTAGCAAGGAGGGAGCGGATCTGGGTTGCCGGCAAATAACACAGATCCAGCTCTGGCGGCAACGACAGCGCCACCACCCATTGAAGGGATAGATGGGAGAGAAGAGAGAGCACACTCGTTCCCCATCGTGTCAGTACCGAGGATCTCCAACGGGCGTTCCAGTTTTCGCTTAGGGCATGGTGCGGTGCTGTGCCGTTGCCACGCCGGGTTCTCGACGTTGCGGGCTCGACGCCGGTACCAAGAGATCTCAGATACACGGCTGGGTGCGGCAACGGCTGTTGTGGAGTACAGGCACCAGACAAGTGTCAAAAAATAGCACGGCACACGACCAGACGGCGCCTCGGAGAGTTAGCCGCCAGCCCTGTGCAGCACCCAAGCCTTGTCTCGCCGCACGACCTTTGCCATGTCTTAAGACCTTCAACGCCCTCGATATCCACATCCGAGCGGCCCAAGACAACACTGGTCTGCTTTGGACAGCTTTGCCTGTTGTGGCAGACGTCGCTGCGATGCCATGAAAAGAAGATCTAAAAAATAAAAAGAAATCGATGCAGCATTGGAACAATGGCCGCATGAAACACGCCCGAGAAAGTAACGTGGAAAATGAAAGAAAGAAGGGCCGGCCGGCCGTGGGCAGCAGGCGATCGAGATCTGACCCAATCTGCGACTGGCGCCGTGCAGATGCGGCCAGCTGCCGCCCTTCGAGCGACCCCTGGGGACCCGACAGAATGGGAACCTCTCAGGACGAGGATATCAACAAACACTCTTCAGAGCTCAAACACGAGAAGGAGCCACCCTCACTGGCGCGCGACAAGCACGGAGAGGGGCTCTCTTACGGGCGGCTCGCTGGAAGTTAAAATTAAAAGCGCAAAAGGGAACTGGCATGTTGTACTTTTCGGGCCAACATGAAAGTTGGCGACAGAAAGGAACAGAGTGGAGCGGGGAGAAGGGGGGGGGATTGTCTGTTGGGAGACAGAATCTGTTGATCTGTTCGTGGGGGAAACACGCTGGGAGTGATCGCGTGTCGTTGTCGACGCGCGGGTTGGGAGCCGCGATCACCAGCGGCAAGGCGCGAAATTGCACCTTCGCTCGATGCTCACACCACAGTGCAAGGGAGAAGGAAGACTCGGCGGGGCTTCGGCAAGCTCCAGAGCGAAAAATGCGGCGCGAACACAGATGTCGGAAAATAAGATGAAACAGAGCTAGTTGGTTGTCTGGGACAGAAGACGGTGCTGGATTGGCTGTCTCGAGGAAAGGGAAGCTTTCAGCTCCATTGCCCACGCGCTGCCCGAACATGAGAACCTGGAAGTTGCGCTGGAGAGCAGAGGCGCGCGTCAATTCGTCACCGGGAAGGCACCCGCTGGAGTGGGGCCGTGTTTGAGATCTGAACCCATTCCATTGGCCAATCCCGATTTGGCCTTGACGGAGATCCATTTTGAGCATCTCGGGCGTCTTAACATCGATTCGGCGATGGGACTGTCAGAGTTCGTTAGCAGGTTGTCTGCACGTGACTTATGCGCTGTGCCAATTCGGGTGATTCCCTCTTTCCTGATCCAGATGTTTTGGAACCCTGCAGGAACAACCCCCCACCAACACCCACTTCAATTCAACAATCCACCCGAACCTGCACCACCCGACCATGACACGCGATCCCAGTTCCGGTGAGTGTTTGACTTCAGGATGGGCGTTTATTTTGCAAGCCAAGTTCTTCCAGGCTGGCTCTGCGGAGTAACGGGTTCCGGGTCCTCCGATCGCCGCAGGATGCGCTGCATCTCATGTTCAACTGTTCAAACCTCGGACCTGCAAATGTCAGCAGCCACTCCCGGGTACCTTACGCTCCCAGACCCAGAGACGCTGTTGTTTCCTCCAACCACGGCTGAGGACAGCGTCCGGCCTTCTGCAAAACGGTGCATCGAATCCAGCGGCGTAGTAGGCTAGGCACCGCAGGAGAGACACAAGTGTCTCCAGCATCCCATCACAAATCCCAAATTTGTCTCTTTGCCATACCCAGCCGCAGCCTCACGCCAAATACATCCACACCAGCGTAGTGGATGCATCAGGCGGCAGGCCGAAGCAGCTGCAGCCCGCCGGCCAGAGGTCGATTTGTTTCGAAACATCGAGACCATCCATGTTTTGCCCGCGTGTTGCCAAGGCTGCGTCTTCTCCGGCCAGGTTGCCGGGCGATCTGCCGGACTCGCAGCCGTGGTGGCATCATTTTTAGGAAGCCCAAACCGTGGGCTGGCTGTTGAGGTCAGACCGGGGCCGGCCATGGACCACCGGTTTCACAGACGCCTTGCAATCCACCTCGGCGATGCGTCATTGCCATGTTTCGTGAAGATGGGAATCCCTCAGCCCTGCCACCCATGGCTCTCGCCGTTGTCAGAGACACCCGCGCCGCATCTTATCTGATCTGGTGGATAAGATTACACCTAATGCCTCCGTTGGTTTGAGGACTTGCTTCATCGGTCCTCCTGCCAGTCCATCGGCCCGGCACTGCGCAATTTACGCCGCTGGTTTCTGGGCGAATCCTGCGGCCCGGGTGTTACGGGACCGAACCAACCCATTCGCTTCCCGTCAACATGAACATGGCACAGAGCAACTGGATTCGGTATCATCAACTCTGAGTAGGGCTGCTCAGGCAATCTACACTGCATACCGACTGCCACGCCTGGGTGTAACTGTGATGGAAGCCGTGATGCTGGACGTTGCCAATTCGAAGGTGGCCGGCTGCACGCCGGCAGTGGCCCCACATCTCCGGGCCCCAGTTCGGGCGCCATCATCAGCCACGGCCGGCCTTATTTAGTCAACGTCCACAAGGCCAGCTTGCACTCGCTCGCGGCGAGTCTGCGTACCCAGGACTGATGCTTCGGCGACTCATTATTGCATTGCCAGGCCACGTCTCGCCAAGAACCAAGGCAAGTCACAACCAGAAAAACACGAGGTGTCTCCCATGGCAGCAGCCCTACGAAGAGCCAATCCAAAATGCTGGCCCTGCCGCAGCCTCGCCCCCTGCAGAGAGGCCATCCCTCCGGCCTTCAGCACACGGCAAGTATTTGGAGTTACACCACGCCCACAGGCTCAAACAACGTTGGGGCACTCTTGCTCTCGCTTGAGTCTCGACTTACGAGCACGAGAAAATAATCTTCCAACGGTCCTTCCAAGGCAGGTTTCTGTTCGCTGCCGACTCCACCATCCGGCGCCGGGGGACCCACCGAGCCCGGAACCTGGTAGCGGTCTCGGTTGCGTTTCGAGTTCAAATCTTTTGACAACGTCCGCAACAACCAACCACAAGTCGCAGCTGTGTTCTCGAGGATCAACCGCACAAGAGATGCGTAAAGAGGAGGAAAACCAAATCCTGATCCTTGGATGGTCGGAGGACGGGGTCCATGCAGTGACCACCCAACACGACACGTAGTTACACAGACCAACCCGCTTACCTGCAAATTGACCCTCGGGGCCTCAGCACCAGCTGTTCTCCTCGTCGTTCGGCAAGCCCTCCCCAAGGAGCCGCAACGGCGCAAGCCAAAGGGATTTGCCCCTAAAGCAAGCCACCAAGCCACATCCCGCCGCCACCAACGGCTCAACCGTCCTGGCAAAAAAGCTTGACCTCCTCCCGCCCCGCACAGTTGATCACTAGCGCGAAGCCTTCTCCGCATCTCATCTCACCACACACACAACAAAAGCCCAACTCCACCCGAACCACCAAGCGTGCTTCCTCCACGCGACTAAAGACTGCCGACAGCAAAAGGCCCGATGTCAGTGACGCCACAACCAAGCTGCCAAGGGCCCAAGGAGTAAAACCGTACAAGCCCGCCAATGGGCTCGCGCCGGGACGAGGGGAACAGCAGATTCAGGCTAAATCGGATCGGCATCCCGCCCGCTTTGCGGCTTGCGGCAGTGGATGCGGATGCGGGCTGGGCTTTTGCTTGCTTGCTCTCCGCACCGCACGTCCTTGCCGTGGCACTTGCCTTTCGGAGGTTAATCTGCTGCTGGTGCGGGACGGCCGTGGCGCGTCGGTATATGTTTGGGGCACTAGTGTATTTTAGTGTGTGTGTAAGTGCACCCACCTGGATCGTCTAATGGCTTGGTTAGTTTCAACGTCGACGGTTGGAGGCGGTTAGCTGCAGTCAAGGGAAGGATTGCTTGGCTTGCTTGGCGGTTGTGAAAGTTTGTGACGTCGGTGGATTTGTGGGTATGTGAGTTGGTGGTTTTGTCAGGGGATCATGAGAGACGGAGCTGGTGGTCGTCCCTCGGCCTTGTCTCTCTCTCACTGGACACCTTCCTTCCTCACGACAGGCAGGGCCCGACAGACGGGGATGGAATCCCCAGAATAATTCGGCAAAATAAACCCTAAACCCCGTCCTTGCCTGGGGTGCTGGCTGGTGCTGCGTGGTGGGTGCTGGGTCCGAGGGATCACACCCGGCCGATCATCAACCCAGTCCGGCCTGGCCAATGGAACCCATCACCATTCATCCGGGGACGGTAGGACGACAGGAACACTGTGTTGCGTCCACTGTCGGGCCTGTTGCTGGGTTCCCCAGCTGGGGATGCGGAGTCCTTCCTCCCCATACAGACCCTCTCCTTCCAGCGGAGCTCTCTCCAGCCACTTTCCGGGGTTCACGGCCAGCCTGACCCTGTTCTGGTTCCAACGATGAGCAGGATGGACAGGTAATATGTGGATGTCCCCGGCCTGTTCTAGGCTCATATGCCCGGGTTCCCGGGCAATTGGATGATGAACTCGGCATGGGTCATGGAATGACACGAGCTGGATGGATTTGGAGACCGGAACATTGGGTAGTATTGGGGGATGCAATGCTCCCTCCCTCCGTTCATCCAGGCGCGTGGTAGGAGACAGGGACAAGGGACCAAGAAAAAGGGATCGACTGTTTGCCCGCGTCTGTATATCTTGCAGCTTCCAGACTCCTATTAGGACCCCTTCCTCCCCACCTGAGGTCTTGGTGTCTGCCCGTTCTTGGTACTCCCTTTCGAACATCGACCCCTGGGACTAACACACCGCGTCCACCGGACGGCATACACGCACGGGACCCATCCATACCAGACAAGAATAACCCACCGCAACAATGGGTGGCGGAGGCGACACGGGCGCCGGCGGCTTCTACGATGCAGCGCTGCTCAAGCGCCAGGCGATGATGGGCAAGAGCGGCCCGTCAGCCCTGATCAAGAACTTTCGCGTTTTCCGCATCGCGGCTTTTGCCTGTATCGGCGGCGTGTTATATGGCTACAACCAGGGCATGTTCTCGGGCGTGTTGGCCATGCCGTCTTTCAGCAACCGTACGTTGTCCCACGCCCTTACAACTTATCTGTGTTGCTTCGGGGCCTTTAGAGGACCAGGAAAGGGGCTGTGAGCTGACCAGACGTGCTCTTAGACATGGGCGAGTACACGTCGAACGAGACCAAGAAGGGGTGGTTGACGGCTATTCTCGAGCTCGGTGCCTGGCTGGGAACGCTTCTCTCCGGTTTCCTTGCCGAGGTCTTGTCGCGGAAGTACGGCGTGCTGGTGGCCTGCGCTGTGTTTATCCTTGGTGTTATCATCCAGGCCACGGGCGTAAGTGCTGGGCACAATGCCATTCTGGCCGGTCGTTTCATAACGTGAGTAGTCTCGCTTTCCTCGTCCTACTGAAAGATCAAGGGTCTGACTCGACTGCAGTGGTATGGGCGTTGGAAGTCTCGCCATGATCATCCCCATCTACAACTCCGAGGTCGCCCCCCCTGAAGTGCGCGGAGCCTTGGTCGCGACCCAACAGCTAGCCATTTGCTTCGGCATTATGATTAGTTTCTGGATTGACTAGTACGTTCTCAAACCTCCCCCATACTGCCCCTTGATTCCGTCAACTTACCGAGATCCAACAGCGGCACCAACTACATCGGCGGCACGGGAGAAACCCAGTCCGACGCAGCCTGGCTGGTCCCCATCTGCCTGCAGCTCGCTCCTGCGCTGCTCCTCTTCGTCGGCATGATCTTCATGCCATTCTCACCGCGTTGGCTGATCCACCACGGGCGCGAGGAGGAGGCACGCAAGGTTCTGTCCAGCCTCCGCGGCCTCTCGGCGGACCACGAGCTGGTGGAGCTCGAGTTCCTCGAGATCAAGGCCCAGTCTGAATTCGAGAAGCGCACCATCGCCGAGCTCTTCCCCCACCTGCGGGAGCAGACCGCCTGGAACACGTTCAAGCTGCAGTTCGTCGCCATCCGCAAGCTGTTCCAGACCAAGGCCATGTTCAAGCGTGTCATTGTCTCGACCGTCACCATGTTCTTCCAGCAGGTGAGTTCAACTTTGCGTCACGAATAACCACACCATCGCAGCTTCTAACAATCCCCGCTTCTAGTGGACGGGCATCAACGCCGTCCTGTACTACGCCCCCAGCATCTTCAAACAGCTCGGCCTCAGCGGCAACACGACCTCGCTCCTCGCAACCGGCGTGGTCGGCATCGTCATGCTCATCGCCACGATCCCCTCGGTCCTCTGGATCGACCGCATCGGACGCAAGCCGGTGCTGGCCATCGGCGCGATCGGCATGGCGACATGCCACATCATCATCGCCGTCATCGTGGCCAAGAACATCGACCAGTGGGCGTCCCATGCGGCGGCGGGCTGGGCGGCTGTGTGTATGGTGTGGCTGTTCGTGATCCACTTCGGCTACTCGTGGGGACCCTGCGCGTGGATCATCGTGGCCGAGATCTGGCCGCTCAGCACGCGGCCGTACGGCGTGTCGCTGGGCGCGTCGAGCAACTGGATGAACAACTTCATCGTCGGCCAGGTCACCCCCGACATGCTCAAGACGATGCCATACGGCACCTACATCCTCTTTGGCCTGTTGACCTACATCGGCGCGGCCTTTATCTGGTTCATCGTGCCCGAGACGAAGCGGCTAACGCTCGAGGAGATGGTAAGACTCGCGTCCCCCCCCTCCCCTTCTTCCTGGCAAGGAAACAATCCCGCTGACATACAATAGGACATTGTCTTTGGTTCCGAGGGCACAGCCCAGGCCGACTTTGAGCGCATGGAGGAGATCAACGCCGAGATTGGCCTCACCCAGCTCCTCCGCGGCGAGGGCGTTGTTGCGGGCGCTTCCGGGTCCGACGCCGAAAAGACCAAGCTCGGCGAGACGACCACCGAGGGCGTTTGAGCAAAAGAGGGTGCTTGAGCGAAACGGGAAGCGAGTGATGTTCAGGATACCCAGAATTGCTGTTTGTTGTTTGGAGATTGAGAACTTTGCTTCTGAGGAGAGGAGGGGTTCGTTAGTTACAAGTTGGCTACTCAGCTCCGAAGATGGCCCCGTGGAGAGATTTCAAATATTCGTCTCTCCACACACAAAATCGTGCCCCTCCGTGTTCACGGGTATGACGAAACATGGTTCCTGTGCGCCAGAGGGGTCCAAAGTCCAGACATCACCTGGCAGAGGAGCCACCTGAATTGTACAACGCCATCCCGTACTCATCATCATAATGCTCCTCATTAACGCTATTTATACACCTTCGAAGAGAAAAAAGAAAGTGATGATTTTGTACACAAAACAAAAACAAGCCTATCCAGGGAGCATACCAAACAAGCGCACCTGACGGGATGATCCCATACCCTTAACCCCTATGAGAACCAGACCATGATGTATAAACAACAAAAGAAAAAGAACCAAGCAAAGAGAATGACCAGCAAATTCCATGCTGCACTCAGTCTGTATACAACGCCCGACTCCAACCACAACCTCCCCCCGGACCTCCCACAAACGGGAGGGTTGGGGAAGTATGAAAGTGGTATGCAAAACGCCCCATGCCCATACCCGATCCCTCAAAACAAGCCAAGTAGTTCCCAACCCCCAATACGAGAATGATGCAGTCTACCGCCACACCATACTCGGCCTCGGCCTCAATGGATTCCCATTCCCAACAGCCCCACCATTCCCATTCCCATTCACACTCGGCAACGCCCCAGCAGAACCAATGGTAATTCTCCTAGCCTTCCCACTGACCCCCCCAGCACCGGCGCCAAACCCCAGGGGCGCCGCTCCGTCAACAGCCACGCTCCTGAGCGACGACGGGCTGCCACCCCTCTCCCGCTCCCGTTCCAACCTGACACTGCCGCCGAGGTTCATCCTCCTGGCCTGGCCAGGCGTCAGGCCCCTGCCCGCGCCGCTCCCGCCGAGGAACGAGCCCTCCTGGTGCTGTCCGCCCAAGGACGACGACGACGACGACGGAGGCGAGTATGTCACAGGAATCGGTCTCGGCGGCGAGCGCCTGTGCTCAGTGCTACCTCTGCGCTGGCGCGAGATGCCGTTGGTGGAGCTGGCGTGGGCCGGGCCCGAGTAGCTAGCTGAGGCGCGGCGGTGGGCGTGGGTGTTGATGCCGGCGCCAGAGCCGGCCGACGAGATGCGCTTGGCGTTGGATGCCGTGGTGCCTGTCATGAGAGACAGGCGGTCGCGGCGTTTGGCCATCTGGAGAGCAGAGCGGATTTTGAGGGGGTCAATTTCCGACTCGGAGCCCGATCCGTACGACAGGCGGGGAAGGCGGGAGGAGGGGGAGGTGCGGCGCGGAGGCTCATTCTCGTTCCCGTTTTCGGTAGCATTCTCGTTGAGCGTGGAAAGCATGCTGATAGGCTTGGGGCTGCCGTTGGTCGCTGCTGATGGCGAGAAGGAGTTAGTAGCTCGGCTCACAGGCAGACTTCGCAACGGCGACGGCCGGTCGTGGGCATCGGAGGATTCGGTCAGGTTGAGAGAGAAGGTCGGCGGGACGGGCGAGCCATTAACATGGCCATTGCTTTGTTGGGGTACCCGAGATTTGGAAAGGAAGCCAGCCTGAAATCGGTTCGGCTTGCTGAGGGACAGGGAGGATACGTCGGGAAGGGTGAGACTCGGGCTGGAGCTCTGAGGGGAGTCCATGTGGTTCAAGTATGAGGGTACCGGGGGTTGTGCCGGTAACGATAGTTCCGGGGAGGGTTCCTCGGGTGGCGAGAACTTCTTGGGTGTCTTCTCAAAGTCGGCCAGAGTACCTTGCTCGCTCTCGTCATCGCGCCAGCGTACGCCTTGCTTCTTCTTCACAGGTGTGAAGGCCACGCCCTTGCGTGGACCTCCCATCTTGCGACGCCGTGGCGAGGACTTGATGGGGGAGGCGATTGCCTGTTGCTGAGCAGCGGAGAACACAGGCGCGGCAATGGGCTTGGAGTTGACGTTCAGGGACTTCTTGCGCTTTGGTGTGCCACGCTTGGTGGGCGGGAACAACTCGACTGGCATCATGGAGCCGTCGGGCTTGACAACGTGCGAGGCCGCCGAGTATCCTGTCTCGAGGAGGCGGGCAATCATTGTCTTGGCGTGTGTGACAGCTTCCTCCTCACTCATATCGAGGGTGTCAGACATGGACGCCAGTATGTCAAATTGAGCAGTCATGAGCACCTGCAGAACGGCCGCATCACCGGCCTTGTCCTGCTCCAGCACCTCTCTGTAGGCATCGCGCATGAAGCTTGCCTTGAGCATCTCGGCTTCTCTGGCCAGAGTGTCCCTCTCGGAACCGTCCACAACCCCATCGCCTGTCGGCAGCTGTGAGACGCTGTGGTTCAGAGCGGTATCGAGGGCACGCTCCCAGTTGGACCGCTCCAGCCGCTGGTGAATATGGTGTCGGCTGCTTTCCAGCTCCATCAGGATGCCATGGGCCGTCTTGCGCATGGCGGCCAGGTTGGACGGCATCGGTTCTTCCTCGCCCCGGGCATCACATACCGAGTCGAAGGCTGCAATCCACGCAGAAAGCAAGCCGATTCGCCGCTCGATGGCCTTCAGCTTCTTCATGAAGGTCATTTTCTCCTGTCGTTCCGAGGCAGCGTGTTCGTATGCGGCACGCAAGCGGACGATACCCTCCCGCACCGCGGCGTCCCGCTTGTCCATCTGCTTCCGAAATTTGGTGAAAAATGTCTTCTCCGCATCCTTCTGCTGAGCCTTGAGCTCGTTGATGAGGGCCATCTGCTCGTCGATCTTGACCAGGAAGTCCTTGACGTGGCGGTTAACGTTGAAGACATTGCGCGTCACCTTGGTCTGGATATTCTTGGCCCTGTTCGCGTAGCGCAGCGTGTTTTGCGTCTCGTCAAAGTGCTCGCTGGACGGGCTCACACAGACGATCATGACGGTCTTGCAGTTGCCGCCCAGAGAAAACTTGAGCAGGCGAGTGAGCTTGCTGTTGCGGTACGGCACGTGGTTCTTCTTCCGCGGGTCGCACAGCGCGTTGATACAGCTTCCCAGGGCCAAGAGCGACTTGTTGATGTTGGCGCCCTCCAACAAGCGCTCTCCGCGGTTCTTGGTGGCGCTGGCACGCTCGCTGCCCGCAAGATCGATGATGCTGAGTGTCGCCATGGTGTGCGGCTCGTTGACGTGGGCATTGCGGTCCTTCTGGGCCACATTGATCTGGAGCACAGCATGGGAGCGCGAGGAGACGGCGTTGGCTGCTGTCGGTGAGACGGTTCGGAACTCGTTGCCCTGGACAATCATGTCCATAACCTCTTGAACATCCTTCGGATGGTGGCTGGTAAGCCCAGCAACCGTGACGGCTTGGTTCGAGTCCTCGCGCAACATGAGTCCCTGCTTGCTACCGCCGGGCACGAGCAAGTCGCGGATGGTCTCGTTGTATATTTCGAGGTAGGAGAGGGACACCTCGGTGACCTTGTCGGCGCTGCGCTCGTTGATCTTCTCGAACAGCTCCTGCATGGTGAGGAAGATGATGCCCGGCTGCTGGGCGGTGCCGGTGATGGTGTGCGTCTTGCCGCAGCCCGTGGCGCCGTACGCAAATACCGTGGCATTGTAGCCGTCAAGGATGCTATCCAGCAGGCCCTTGGTGGTTCCCTCGTAGACATCGCTCTGGGAAACAGTTTGGTCGAAGATGCGGTCGAAAGCAAAAACCTGGTCCTTGACCTTCTTGCCCATGGGTACGACGGATCGGGAGAACTTCTGGACGGGGTTGTCTTCGGGGGGATCGAACACTCTGTGGCGAGTCAGCTCTAATTCGGGCACAAGCCGTTATCGGGTATGTGTGCGAGACATACAGGCACCTGTCGTCCACCACCTTGATGACCGGTCGGATACCGCGCTGGTTGAGTTTGGGGGTGGGTGCTGCGGCGAGCGACCCGTCGCCAAGGAAGAGCGTGCTCTCGTCATTTCGGACGCTAAACGCGAGTCAGCCTTTCCTGCGCGGTATCGGGGTCGAGTTGTCTCGGCTCACAGTTGGGCAGCCTCTCGGATAGTAAAGGGTCGCACGCGGACTGTCACGCAGGTCGTGATGATTAGTTTGGCTACTCGAGTTTTCCACAGGACGGAAAGGCAGTGGCAGGAGAGGAGGCGCATACCTGCCACCCTGATGGAGGAAGCATTGGGGTCCATGTTCGCCTGTAGTTAGGTGCCAGCCGCCCTAAGCCGTCGGGGGCGACCGATTGATCGGAGGTGCAGAATAGTTGGGTTGACAAAAAGGAAGTGATGCTGGAACTCCGCCGTGCCGGTCGACAATTGGATACTGGAAAATGGAGTCAAGAAAAATGGCCGCGGCGGGCGGAGTGTTGGAATGAAATACGCTGCTGTTGCGGCTTCGAGAAGAACGAGATAGGGAAAGAAAGGGAAGGGAGATAGCGATCGTGTGGAATTCAGAAATCCAGGAAATGACGTTGCTTTCGCTCAGCTCGGCCTCCTGCCTGCAATTTCAGGACTTGGTTTGGCGTGTTGACCACGGTTGTTTTGGCGCGTTTCGTTTCCGTAGCGACCAGAAGGTGGGTCTTTAGTCAGGTCCGTGGAACGGGTGTGGGGCTTTCATGCGGGTGCCTGCAGGGACCCACTCGTCCCTGTGGGGTCGCCGCACCCACTGCCGGGTTTTGGCATGACACTGCTTCGAGCCAGCCACGGCGGAACAAACTCCCCGCTTCCAGGTTCATCAGCCTCCAGTCGACATTGGGAATAGCATCGGTGCCATATTCACTGATCTGCCAACATTTTATTGCAGTTCAAGCTTCAAGTTGAACCATGGCATTTCCATTTTCATCAATCTGTGTCTGCACTACCAAATTTGCCATTTACGACCTGGCACTGGTGACTCATGACTGACCACTGCAACCGCGCGTCTTCATCTCCAAGCCAAACCGCCCCCACGCCAACATAACCTCAAGCTCACAATTCAATGCACCTAGTTAACTAGCACAGCCCATCCTGCGAAACAAGCACCCCAAATCCGTCCAGCACAGTCTGCGACGCCAGCACGGCATCCGGCGCATCCAGGAACACGCCCAGATGCGCCACAAACGTCGCCGTCGACCCCGTCGCCGAGATGGTGACATCAAACGTGCGCCCAATGTCCACCTCCTTGTTCTGCCCCACGACGCTGTGGTATTCCAAATCGGGAGGGTTGCCGCTGCTGGTCCCGCCGCTCACGACAAACTGCGTCGACACCTTGACCATGGCCCCGGCATCCTGCGCGACGAGCACGTACGCATCGGTGCGCGTTTTCATGACGGCCTGCTTGCAGCTGCCCGGGAATGAGACGGTGATGGACACGTCGCAGCCCAGGCTTTGGTTGATGACGGGCACGTCATTGCCCGCGAGGAGGGCGAAGATGTCGAAGGAGGCTTTGGCGCTGACGCCAGCCGTGTCGATGAGGGTGCTGAAGCTACCGGCTGGGCAGCCGTCGCCCGTGGCAGTGATGGAGACGAGCTGCGCCGTGGACTGGCGGTTCTCGAGAGTGAGTGGTTTGGCTAGGGCCAGGGCCGGGATGGAGAAAAAGGTAAGCTTCATGATGGAAGTTCGATGTGGTTGCTGGTGATCTGGTGAGTTTGGATGTGGATGATGGCTCTTGAGAGTGGTGAAGGGGTGTCGGAGAAGGGAATTACGGGCGCCCTTTATAGAAGACGTAATGGCGTACATGCTCCCAGATTCCATGACATTACCCCCAAACGGGGCCCAGGCCGCGTCGTCGTCGACCGCCTTGCGTCTTCCCCCTGGCCATGACGAGTTGTAAGAGCTAAATCCCTCTACCATAGCCGGTCTGTAACAGGTAGTCCATAGAGGAGTCTAATTCTGCCCTCCTTGTCTCTTTCTCATACAGGCTTGGTTCGCGGCGTCGTATTTCCTCGCATCTTGGTTAAGACCGACCTGGGCAAGACCGAGCGGGCCAAGGGGATTGTGGAAGATACGCCCGAACCCTGACAGTTGTCGGGCCGAAGGCCGTCGCATGATTTGAAGCCGGGGCTGATGCTCACCAACTCCCAGCTACCAAGCACCGGAAAGCCATTCGCAAAACAAGGTTTCCTTCCGAGCGCTCCGGCTGGTGATCATGCCTTTCTTGTTCGAGGCTGAGGAATAACACAATCTCACGTCAACCTCTTCCACACTCACGTCTATCCGGCACGGACAACAGCAGGACTAGAAATAACACTGTCCGTTGAGCATCGCAAGGATGATGGATTTTGATTCCATTAATCATCAAACATTTCCATTACCGAATGTCAAATATATACAGTACAGAAACTTAGCCAACACCCTCTCCATCCCCCTTTTCACTACCCTATTATCTCCTCCCGGACACTTCCCTCATGTAAGCAAAGCAAGGCTAGGCAAGGCAAGGCCCAAACTGGAACAAATTATCTAGGGCAGGTGGTAGGTAGGTAAGGGGCTTAACAATCCCTCTTCAATCTTCCCAACTACATCCGCTTCATTCACAAAAAGCTCGTCCCGTTCCTCGCCCCAATCTTATCCCTCCCCACAAAAAAGCTCTCCGGCGGACCAAGATAGCTCGGGCGAACACCACCAAGGTTAACAATAACCTTCTGCACAACGACGCCCGGCATGAGCGCCCACACGCGCAGCTTGTACGCGCCCTCCTGCGGCACGGCAAAGCTGGTGGTCGTGTAGTTGCCCGTGCGGCCCCACACGCCGTCAGCAACAGCGCCCTGCCAGCCGTCGGGCATGCTGGTGCCGACGGTCTTGCCGACGGGGCGGACCGACTTGGCGGCGGCGGCGGCCGCGTCGGCCGTGGTGGCTGCCGGGGTGAGCGAGATGGCGTACTCCAGCGGGGTGCTGTCGCCGAGGTAGTTCAGCCCTGGGGAGAGGTAGAGGGTGACGTTGGCGGCCGGGTGCGCGGTGAAGAGGTAGAGGTCGTATTCGAGGGCCGGGGCGGTGGCGACGGTCAGCTTTTCTGTGTTGAGCGGGAGGAGGCCGATGCCGGAACCGGTGCGGCCGTAGTTGGCGAACTTGTGGTAGGCGACCTTCTTGTTGTCCGCGGTCTGCTGGGAGGCCTTGAGCGTAGTGGAGAAGTGCTCGCCCTCGAAGGCGACGTGGCCGTCCGACTCGACGAAACCCTTGCTGAAGTTGGCCGGGACGGCGACGGAGCGGACAGGCACGAGGATGCGCGGGTCCGAGAAGCCGAAGCGATCGAATTCGCGGCACGAGTTCGTGACGTTGATCTTGACCGTGTCAGCGAAGCCCTTGGGAACCGACTTCCAGTCGACCGAGAGGAAGACACGGTTGTCGGGGTGGTTGCCGCCAACGGTGCCGCTCGACTGGGAGAGCTTGATCCAGGGCTGGTAGGGCGAGGCGTTCCACGTGCACTCCCTGGTGCCGCGGGAGAAGATGTCGAAGTAGCGCGTGGCCGGGCCGTAGGGGTCGACGGGCGGGAGCGAGAGGTCGTTGGCGCTGTTGCCATGCCACCTGTCGTCACCCTTGACCGTCGCGTTGGAGCCCTCGACACCGATGCCAATGTCGCCGGCCAGGGCGGTAAAGTCGGTCTGCACATAGACCATGGCGGGAAGCGCGTTGCGCATCGGCTGCTGCCAGTAGCCGTCGTAGCCGAGATGGGTTTCTACACAGGTCAGTCATCGTGCTCACAGTGATGCGGAAACCGAGGGTCAAGAGTCACTTACGATCCATGAAGTGCTTCCACTTGCCGTCCAGCAGAGCATCCCAGCGGCGAGTGAGGTTCGCGTCAGCCGTGGACTGGGCAAGCACATCCTGGATCACCTTGTTGGCCGTGTTCCGCCTCTGGCCGGCATACAGCATGTTCCTCGCGCCGCCGATGCTGATCTTCTGGACAATCTCGCCAGCCAGAACAGGGTGCAGCACCGTCTCGAAGAAGGCCGCCTGGGTCTCGGCGGGAAGCTTGTCGTAGATGCCCTGGGCCTCGGCCACCAGCTCGGCCCACTGCTGCAGGACGGCGTCGGCCTCATTGTAGTTGATGAGCGAGTAGACGTGCGGCTCGATCAGCTCATACTTGCGGCGCGCCGCGTACATGGCGTACTTCATCATGACCTCGGCAATGTCCTTGGCCTTCTCGGCCCCGAACTCGCGGGCGGCGTAGGCCTGTGCCCAGTCGAGGGTGCTGTCGACGTGCCACTTCTCGGCGTCATAGCCCAGGTCGAGGAAGTGGCTGATGGGGATCTCGAGCGCCTTCATGTCGCCGACGTTGACGACCCAGATGCGGTCGGCGCCGCGCGCGTAGGCCATGTGCATCTGCTCGGCGGTCTTGGACAGCTGGATCGTGTTGATCCACTTGTAGTTGCGCGGGTCGCCCACGTAGTCGAAGTGGTAGTAGATACCCGCGCCGCCCTGACGCTCCTTCTCGGTCAGGAGCGGCAGCCGGCGGACGTTGCCCCAGTTGTCGTCGGCCCAGAGCAGAGTCACATCATCGGGCACCTGCAGGCCGGCAAAGAGGTATGTCATGACCTCCTTGTAGAGGCACCACGTCTGCGGGACTGTAGTGATGTCAGTGACACCAAGGCCCTCCGAGATAATCTCGCGCTGGTTCTTGACAAGGGTCTCCAACATCTCCACGATGTGGTCGACGCCGAGGCCCTCAATGGCAGTGTCACCGGTGCCGCGCATGCCCATGGTCCACAGGCTGTTGCGGGCATACGGCTTGGCACGCTGGACACCGTAGCGGAAGTACTCGTCGATGGTCTTGTTGTTGAGGTTGTATGCCCAGGGGCCCTGGTAGAAGTGGCCGAACTCGTTCTGGGCGCGCATCATGGGCTCCGTGTGCGACGAGCCGATGACGATCTCGAAGGCATCCGCAAGCGGCTGGTTGGCCGGGTCGTCGACCTCGAACATGGTCGCCCAGACGGTGGGCCACAGGTAGTTGGCGCGGAGACGCAGAAGCAGCTCAAAGATGAGGCCGTAAAACTGGGGGCCAAACCCAGCGCCGTAGGGGGTGTCCTTCCAGTGGGAGCTGTAAGGGGTTTGGTCAGCGGCGGCCCAAAAGCCACCAAAGGGCAAGGTACTTGGCACTTACGCAACCCAGTTGGTCAGCGCCGGCTGCTCGTCGTTCAGGAAGAAGCCGCGGTACTTGACCGACGGCGGGCCCTGGACCTTCTTCTTGTCCGTGACGTAGAGGTTCTTGCTCTTCTTGGGCGGGCTGTCGGCCCAGAAGTACCACGGGCTGACGCCGATCTGCTCGCTGATGTCGTAGATACCATAGATGGTTCCGCGGGGGTCGCTGCCCGCAATTACCAGCGCCTTGGAGCATCCCGGCACCGGGTTTTTAACCACCTGGCTGGTGAAGGACTCCCACTTGCCCTTGACGGCTTTGACGTCGATCGCCTTGGACGAGATGAGCTTGTCGATGACGGTCGAGTGGCCGATGGTACCGGCAATGATGACCACATTCGCCGCAGAGTGCTCCGCGTACGCCGGGCCGGTGAAGCTAGAGGTTCCTGTGGTGGAATACTGCAAGACATCAGCAACCAATTCGTCGGCAAAAAAGCTGCCCAAAACACTCACCACAGTGTTGTTCATATTGTTAATCGGGTGGTAGACGTAGCTCGCGGGCTCTGCGGGCTTCTTCTCGCCATTGCTGAGCGTGTAGTTGAAGCCCGTAACGCGCCCAAAGTCGACGGCCAGATCGCCAGCAGCACGGATGACGCCCCAGTAGTCGTTACTCGAGACCAGAATCTGGCCCTTGCCGACTTTGCCGCCGGCAATCTGAAAGTCAGAGCCATGGCCGGTGGTGGCGATGATCTGCTCCTGGCCCAGCCCGGCAACCACCGAGCTGAAGGCGAGCCAGAGGGCTCCCTTCACGCCCGTGATAAGCATCTTGGACGCGGTGTGTGCACAACCTCAGTTGCTGCGGACAGTCCAAACCAGAACACAAAGGGCAGCTCACAGTCTCTTGCCCTGAAGCACTGAACAAGAGAACGGGGCTGGCGAGTAGCAGGCACGCGTCCCGGGGCCGCACGTCATGTATGATATAATATATCCAGCTCCCCGGGTATGCAAGGTACGCCCGCTCCACCACGCGCCGGGCTGCCATGAGGCCATGAGGGGGAACATGGTGAAGTATTGGTGGGAAAATACATTAACCAGGGACGAAGAGCAAGGCTGCCAGATCGCATCGGGCACGCCGGAGGGTGTATCGCCATGTCGCCTCCAAACTTTCCTTGCTTGAGTTGGGAATAACACGCAGAACCCCCAGTGGGCCAAGAATTAGAGATTCGAGCACAACGCGGGTGATGGCCGGGATGGCGGGTAAAAGGGAGTGAGCGGAGCCAAGACATCAACGGCCCTGCACCTTGACCAGCCACTGAGTGCCGGGAGCCGGCGGCTCGGCGATGGGGATAAGGCCTGTTCTGGGCAAGCGGTTCTCCGAGGCTTGTTCCCACGACCTGCTGGGCTTACTCTTGACGGCCCGGGGGGGGTGGTTCCTCCTCAGGGCGTCAGCCAAGGTTTGCCATCCCAGCACCCCCACCCCCCCCCCAAGAAAATGAGCGGATCTGGGGTTAAACAGGACCTTGTTTTGTTTCCTGATCGGAAACCGCTGTTCTGTTGGTGACAGCTTCCTGTTGTGCATGGGGAAAAGGCTGGGTTCCTGATAATCGCCGAAGATTAACACACGGGGAGGATATTAGGTGGAAATACAACCGCAGGTTGCAGTTTGGAGAAGGAACGGGACGGCATGGTGCAAACAAGCTGGAAGCGACGAGCTCAATGGCACTGCGGGGAGGGCGGAGGGTGATAGAATCGCAGGGTGACGGGGGACTTTAGCCGAGAGGAAGATCCACGCCTTGGCTGCCATCGAAGGCTATTTTAACCTCCCGGAATTGGGACGCAAGCACCAAGGACCGGGATCGAGCGTGGGTCAATCAACGAGAGCTGTGTTCGCTGGGGCTTCCAGAAGCCTGGTTGCGTTGATCCCTCGGCGCCTTGCTGGCCGTCTGGTGGGCTCGCCCAGTGTATATCAACCAGAGTACATAGTAATGGTTCAAATGTGAACCCGGAGGTAATTTCGCCAGGGTCGCCGGCCCTTGACGTTGCTGGGTCCAGATCTCGACGGCTGCTGGGTCGAGCTGTGGAACCCGGTGGTCGCCGGGAAGCCATTCCGATGGTTCTGTCGGCCGACGAAGCCCACAGACCAGCAGGGCTCAAAGACACGCAATGGAACCAACTTTGGCGGCCGCCAGTTGAGCCACCCAGGCTTGCGACTTATGGTTGCTGAGTGTTGCTCGCTCAGGACAAGTGTCAGCTCCTGCACGCATGAGAAAGCACGGGTCAAAAACGCACCTCGACTCCAAACAGCGTCATCGCGAAACATCTTGAAGAGCCGAAGGGAAATGGTCGATTTTGAAGACTCACGTGTGCCGAGAGGCCGAGACGATCGCAAGGTGCTATGCATTTTCCCGTCCTCAGTGTACACGGCAGAGCACATAGCTAGAGGCTCCGCAGTCACCCAAACCGTCCCTAGATTTCGTACAAACTCGCCATGCATAACCAGCCGGCGAGGCGTGCCCCCTAACGCCTACCAACAACCATGCCGTTCCAAAGGCACGTGAACCCACAGCCTCACTGTCCTCAAGCAGCAGCCCCCTCAACCCACTGATACCTTGGCAACATGGCCATCCTCTCCTCCGGACTGACCTCAGTGTCCCCATACACCATCCTGGTGCCCTTCCTCTTCTTCTCCCCAGCGCCAGCGGCCTCCTCCCCAGCGGCCCCATTCTTCGCCCCCGCCCCGGGCTTGATGCCCGCCTCAGCCATCCTGATCAGCTGGTCGATATCATCGCCGCCGGCACCCTGCCTCGCCGCGTTGGCCACCAACTCGTCCACCGTCGAGGGAGCAGCGCCGGGGTAGCCTGGCGGCGGGACACCTCCCGCACCGTTGTAGTAGTAGGGCGGAGCGCCGGCGGAGCCGCTGGGTGGTCTGGCGGGTAAGGGGAACGGCGCTGTTGTCGCGCCCGGGGGCGGGGAAACGCCTGGTGGGAAGGCGGCGGCTGTCGGGGGGTAGGATTGTGTCGCGGGGTAGCCGGGTACGCCGGCGGCGGGGTAGGGATAGCCTGGTTGTGGAGGGGGGAAGGGGGTGGTCTGTTTGCAGGAGAGTTGGTTGGTGAGATTACGAACCGGGGTGGAAGAGAGGGGGGAGGGGCTGGAGCTTACGCCTTGTGCCGGGCTCTGTCCATCGACTGGGGCCGCCGCAGCCGGAACGCCATTTGTGCCCGCCGCCTTCTGGGCGGCAACCTTTGCGCGGTGCTCGGCCAGCCGCTTCTTGAGCTCGTCTGGTGTCTCGTACTTGAGCTTTTTGGCGGGACCTTGGCCGCCGGATTGCCCTCGCGGGGGGTTTCCTGTAGCGGCTTGCCTTTCAGCCTGGGCCGTGTAGAAGTTCTGGATGATGCGCTGGTTGTGCTGCTGGACAATGTCCTCCGGGACGCCTTCCATGCCGAAGATCTCGATGTCGAGGCCCTGGCGGTTCGGGAGCGCATTCTCGACGCTTGAGAGGGTTTCTTTGTGGACTTGGTTCATGTGCACGGAGAGACCTGTAATAGGGGCAGTTGTGAGCACATTTCGTCGTCTTCGGGGGAGGAGAGTCGGACTGCGCGCTGCGCTGCAGCACTGGGGCATACCTCCGGCTGTGTTCAATCGCTTGCCACATCGGTCGCACTTGAAGTGTTTCGCTTTCTGGTGGGAGATGAGGAGCTTTAGGTCCTCAAAGTCTCGCTCGCCTGCAGTCAAGTCAGTGATAATCCAAGGCAGCGGGCATCGGCGGACGAACAGTAGTAGCACCAAGGTCGCCCCAGGAGCTCCTCGACGTCGGGGTGACCGCGCTTCTTCTTGCCCATTTTTGATGCTCTGCGGGGATTGAAACAATTAGGTAGGCTGGCGCAAGCTGTGATAATCCGCGTTTTTCGGTGTTCGGGTATTTGCGTTGACGGGATATGGGCAGCGCGGGGGATGATGAATGTGATGGAATGAGCTTCGTGAGAGCAATGGCGTTTCGGCGGGAGCTGCGCGATCCGAAATGTTCAGCCTCCTCGACAAGGGACAAGGCGCGCCACAATGCGCTAGCCCGTTATGGACTAACAGATGAATTGTGGGTAACAGACCCAAGAGCGGCTCGTTTGCTGTACTATGTACAGCGATCCAAGTATGTACAGAATATTTAGATAAGTAAAGCAATTATGTGACAAACCAGTCATCCTCGATACTCCATCCAGGTTAAAAGTATACCCCAGGCCCCTTAACTCAGGTATCGGACTCTTCAAGAATCTATTCTGCAAATCCTGAATTTGATAGTTATGGAATATTTGGAAAGAGAGGCATTTCCCTTGCTAGTTTTATTTCTTTTACGTCTTTGTAAATAACCCATTCTAGAACTCACGGTACCAAAATCTGCTACGGACGCCAACCTGGTTTGGGGTCTGATGCATTTTAGAGGACTGTTCAATGAAGCATGTGACAAAGCTTGCATTTGGTTTTGGGGGGGTTCCAAATGCGAAATAACCACTCTGGAATCTCAGGGTTCTTAGTTTACTGACAAAAGGAGGCGAGCTCTCCAACACCATCGCCCAGATCCTGGTCATAAATCCCTTGGATCCTCAGCAGGCCATTTCTCCGCCCACGCTTTCAGCAATGCCCGCTTCCCTCCACTTTTCACCAGACGTGGGGCGTCCCAAAAAACGTAACCCCAGTCCTGCAGCGCGGATGGGATAATGTCGCCATATGTGTTGCTATACGTGCCTCGCCAGATGATGACCCAAGCCAATGGCGGGCCGTCCTCCTTGTCCCCCGAGAAGGGGAGCTTCTCGCGTGACCACTCCCTCAGATCCCCTTCGGAGTCACCCTGGTTGCGCCTGAAATGTTGAACTGTCCACTCTAAGCAATCAGGAATGGTTCGCCCCAAACACCAAGTCATGGTATTTTGCATTAGTGTAACCAAGTCCTCATGGTGCGTTGTCCTTAGGACTTTTGAGAATGGCTCAAGTCCGCGATATACGGTGCCGTTGAGAAGCAAGTAGCGGTTATCTGTCAGCCGAGGGGTGAGCGCTTGCGGCAAGACTTGCGTCCTCTCTTCTAGGTGGGGAGGGGGGGCGAGCCAGTGCTGTCAGGGTTCCTCCCGAGAGGAGAATAGAAGCGGGATCACGGCTCACGGCGAAGGGGAGGAAGACATACATTCGCTGTCCAGGTTAAAGGCACCCGGTGGGGTCAGGGGATTCAGCCTCTCGCCGAACTTTGGGTTCTCTTTGCTGACGTCCCACTTGATTCTGTCAAAGATTCCGTCGTATTTGTCTCCGACGAGACGGTCAATGCAATTGACCTCCTCGATTTCCCAAGGCTGAAAGGTGCCAAGGAACTCGGCCAGTATCTCTACATCATGAAAGCGGGACTCGAGTTCTTTATGACCGAAAAGCTTCTGGAAGACCTCGAAACGATAAAGAGCGCCAAGAAATCGGGCCCGCTCGGTAGTGGTGATACAGAGTCCGAGTTCCGGCACTTTCGTGAGCTTTTGTAGGAAGAGGGCAGCGCACGAAAGCAGCAGCGGCAGGGCGACACCCAAATGGAAGGATGCCATGGCTATAAGGTCGTCAATGTTGCACTGTGCCAGAATGCCGTCGAGATCTGATCGGTGCTCGACATATTCGTTGACGATTTGGCTGATCGACTTCTCAACATGATGCACCAGCATCTCGCGGCGCCTAGGGAAAAGGACCGTCGATGCCCGAAGCGCGTAGGCATCCGCGAGCGAACTCCCTAACGTGGATCGCAGCGCGTTTCCCAGGAAGCGCTGTCGATCCAACAGGTACTGCTGGTGGAGGACAGGTGAGGCATGAACGACAGCCTTCATATCATTCAAGTCGACAAGGTGAGAGAGAATCTGAATCCGAAGCTCGGCAGGCAGCGACTCCAGAGAAGGTGGAAGGGCCTGGTGGGATGGGGCTGTGGCCGGCAACTCCTGCGCTGCAAGGTTCTTGGGCTTACCATCTCGCTCTGAAGGGTCTGCTGGGCTGTCGGCAGTATGCTCAGGCACAAGCTCAGACTCCGGCTTGACTCGGCGACCGTTGACCAACGTATTGGGAGATGTATCGTTGCCGAGCTGATGGCTGGATTTAGGCTTGGTTGTTCTCGCCCGTTTCCCCGTTTGTCCCCAAAGAAAAAGCCTCGCGAGAAACTTGGGCATGACGCGAAGAGTTACTCGGGCACGTTGAGTGCCTGATTGGATTGAAATGCGGATGGGAATGTTACGGCCTCTTGAGTCAAGGGAGCAAGAGGCGAACCACCCAGATCGAGAGAGTGTGTTGTTGGCTGTTGTGCGCCTGCGTCTCTGTACTGTGCCTGGGGCATCTGAGGCTTCGCACGCATGCCGCAGAGGATGTGGTTGGTTCCAGGTTCCAGGTCAAGAACGGGAGGACCTGACCTGGTCCGTAAAATACCGTGTACGTTACCAGGCAGTTAACGTTAATTACGTCGCTACCTGGTTGGCACGCCATGTTCTCCCTCCCACATCAACCTCAGACTCCTTTTCTCTCCGCGCGGTCTCTCCCACAGGCTCGAAGCGCTCTGGTGTCTCTCAAGCACAAAGCATCGTCTCTGTCAAACCTTTGGCCCAGACTCGTTCTGTAACCCTGGCGGGAACGTGGCGGTGGCCCATTTTGGGAAAAACGCGCCCACCGAGCTCAGGGGGCGTCTGTACTAATTACTGGTCAGAGAAGCACAAGATGCACTACTACCTGAGAGACGGGTCCTAGAGGTCATAATTCCAGCCTTGATGACAGAAAACAGGACCTAACCGAGGAAGTTTGTGACATGGAGGAAGAAGTTGAGAGATGTGGAGATGATGTCTCTTTCTGTTTCCACAGGTAATCATCTGTTCACAAACTTTGCTAATTATCGCAGTTGTTTCAGTGTGTACTTCCTCCCTTTTACATTATCAGGGAATTGATATACGCCCTCCCACATTGACCTCAAGGGCTCAGAGTCTCAGACTCGAAGGTGTCGAATGTGACATGCACAGAGATCTTTTGGTGGTCTTGTTTGCAGCACCTGAGCAAGTACAAAATATTCATTGACCTCTGGGTTCACTTTGGCAGATAGGTAATTATACTTGGTTTACAGCAGCAAAGGCTTGTTGGGAATTTGAGCAATCATTGGGAGAAAGAGAAAGCCCACATGTGCACCTATTAGAGTTATCAGAGTTTGCCGTGAGGCCTACTGCAAACCAAAAACCAAAACAAACGGCTACTGGTCTGCCTCGTGCACGCGTTTCTTTCTTCTACCCAATACATGCCGTTCTGCCAAACCCTTCGCAACTCTTCCAAACTCTTCCAAATCCTCCAGCGAGTTGTCGCACGACAAGCCTCCCCTCGCTCATCTTGAACCTGTTTTTCCTCACAGCCTGTTATCTGACCTTGGTCTCTTGTTGATCGTGACCACACCCATCAACTACCTGTTAAAGGCACCCAACATGACCCAATTTGCCCAGTGGCGGGCCTCACTGCGCCCGATCCGCGTCGACGTCGTCGGAGACTTTGCAGGCAGAGGCGTGTTTGCCATCCACGGAGAGGCACTTCTCACCGACTGCCTGCAGAGCGCCCGCGTTGATTTGGACTGTGAGTCTCTCAGACTCTCCCTTTGGATTTGTCGTCGCGCTACTGACATGTTGTTCAATAGACGGCTTCCAGCTCCTGCACGCCGTCCATGCCGTCGAGATCTTTCTCTCGAAGCTGAGGGAGCGCCGATGCGCCTTCAACATCCTCTGGTTCGAGAAGGAGGCCGACGTCTGCATGCCCAGAGACATTCGGACAAGCAGCTCCCTGGCCAGCAAATACCGTCTTGCCCGTGCCGTGCTTATCCAGCATTTCGCCGGCCCAGCCAGCCTCGATGGCCCTCCCAGTGCGGCTGCCAGTGGGTTTAGCCATGTGTTTCCCAGTATCGAGAGCCGTCTGTTCCGCGAGTACCTCGATGCCCATCCCCTCCACTTCTTCCTTGGGTCCAAGAACGAGTCGCCCAATGGATCTCTAATCGGCAGTGCCGGTCGGCACCATACCTCCCTGGAAATGCTGTATCTGATGGCTTCGGCGGGATATTGCGTCGCTTTCATCGAAGGGGTCGAGTTCAAGAGCTCCAAGGTTCGTCTACCTTGTCGATCCCGCACTTCTTCGTGTTGTGTACTGGCAACTAACAGCTGCGTCGCGCAATATTGACAGGCGTACCTCTCCATGACCACACCAAGGGGCAATATCAGACCTCTGGTCCCGAGAGAAGATCAGTTGACATTGCCGACTGGTCCTTCACTCCCCATGGTCGATATGGTCAAGAGAGTTGCCGAGCTGGGCGTCGCCAAAACACTGACAGGAAGGGAGTTCCTCTCCATCTGTGCGCTTGCCGTTGTGCTGTCTTCGGGTCTTCAAGAAGCCAGCAACACCGCAATGTCCCAGCAATCTGAGGCCGCCGCTGTGCTCCTGCATCTCGTCCTCCTGCGCCATCTCGGACTTGGGCAACGAAGCTTTCCCAAACGTGACTTGGGGACGCTCCCAACAACCAGCACCCCGTTTCTTACGAGGGTCTTTGAAGCTGCCAAAGATGGTCTCACTGCTTGGTTTGACGGAAGCCTGGCAAACTTGAAGTGGGACGCCTTCGACCTGTTTGACGGGCGCCTCTACCTCAACGTCTGCGTGGCTTTGACCGATGGAA
This sequence comes from Chaetomiaceae sp. PYS4301M, assembly GCA_023628425.1. Lineage (NCBI taxonomy): Eukaryota > Fungi > Ascomycota > Sordariomycetes > Sordariales > Chaetomiaceae > Chaetomiaceae sp. PYS4301M. The sequence continues at coordinate 332,224 of JAMAKR010000020.1, read as the reverse complement.
CCCCTTGGCCGCCGCAGGTGCCTGAGGAGTTCGACCAGCTGGCACAGCTGCTTAGCACCGTGAGCGGTGTTCGAGTTGACGTGTATGCATTGTCCGGTCTCGGCGTGGATCTGGCTGCGACGGCGAACAACGACATTGACCCGCCCGAGCCCACGCCGCCGGTCCTCCCTTTCAGCCACCCGGTTATGGACAGCCATCTAGTGGACGTCCGACTCCGCTCCGATGACGTCTCGTCTCAGTCCTCAGCATCGGGCAAGATATTCCAAGAGCTGACCCATTGGCACAACTCCAAAGTACCGGTTGATCCCAAGCATGTGCCGCAAGCCAAGGGATATTTTGCCGCCAAGAGACATCAGAAGTTCATGTCCGATACGATAGCCTACTCAGCCAGCCTGACTGGCGCCTCGGGAAAGAATATCGAGCCAGAGAGTATCGTCGTTCAGATGCCGCCCGCAAAGCTGAAGATCGCGACCAGAGGCAAGGAACAGGCGCCGAGGACCAAGAAGGAACCGGCGAAGAGCAATAAGCAGAAGGCACTCGAGTACGGAGAGTCTCTTCGGCTGAAGAAACTGGCCGTCAAATCACAGTCTGTTGCTGCCACTTGGAAAGAGCGCTGCCAGGAGTTCGGCAAGGAGCCGTCGCTGTTCAAGCGGTACCTGAAAGCAGACAAGTATGCCTCCGGCCTGTCTTCTGCTAACTGGCAAATCATTGGCGCTGAGGTCCTCCTGTACCTCGGCGACGTGCTGTTGCGGATTCACAGCAACTCGCAGACCCCAATAGCTCTGGGTAAGCCAGCCCCCCTCTCCACCTTTCTACCCCAATGGTTCTGGGCATTTTTGAGCTGATAAGATGTGCGATGGAATAAACAGGCCCAGCCCTTCTCGCCATAATCTGGTCAAAACACACCGAGGCCAGCAAGCTGCCACTCACAGAGCACGTGGCTTCCCGACTTCAGGCACTTGAGGCGTCTTTGCAGCTCCGGTTCCCGCTTCAGCACGCTCCGTCTTCCACCGACCGGTCCCTTGCCTTCAAACCGCTCGCCCTGAAGGAAACAAAGTTATTGCCACTGGGCACCACCCCCCGCGAGTTCCTGCTTGACCATTGCGGCGTGTATCTGGAGCGAAGTTTCGACTCGGCGCCCGACCCTCGCGTCCCCTCTTTCCATCCCGATTCGTGGCAACGCAAGGTCCTGGACGCCATCGACGCCAACAAGAGCGTGCTCGCCGTGGCACCAACCTCAGCGGGCAAGACCTTCATCTCGTTTTATGCCATGAAGAAGGTCCTGCAGGCAAACGACGAAGACATCCTAGTCTACGTGGCGCCCACCAAGGCGCTCGTCAACCAGATCGCCGCCGAGGTCCAGGCCCGCTTCTCCAAGCACTACGGCAGCCGCGCCGGCAAGTCCGTCTGGGCCATCCACACGAGGGACTACCGTGTCAACAGCGCCAAAGGCTGCCAGGTTCTGGTGACGGTGCCGTCGATCCTGCAGATCCTGCTGCTGGCGCCCGCAAACGCCAAGCGGCCGAACGACTTCTCCCGCCGCATCAAGCGTATCATCTTTGACGAGGTGCACTGCATCGGCCAGGCTGACGACGGTGTCGTGTGGGAGCAGCTACTGGTGCTCGCCCCGTGCCCCATCATCGCTCTCTCCGCCACCATCGCGAACCCGGACGAATTCAAGGACTGGCTGGAGCGGTCGCAGAACGCAAAGGGGTTCGAGCTGGAAATGATTGTGCATTCGTCGCGGTACTCGGACCTGCGCAAGTTCATCCACGACCCGGCACAGGCCGTGTCGGAGTTCACTGGCCTCGCGCCAGTCGAGCGGCTCCCTCTGCCGGGACTGGACTCGGAGCCCGCTGGGGGTGATGACACCTCGCCGTTCTTGTTTGTCCATCCCGTTGCGAGCATCGTCGACAAGAACCTTGATACGCTCAACGACACCAGCCTGGAGCCGAGAGATTGCCTGAGTCTGTGGAGGTGCATGAAGAAGCATCAGAACCTCCAGTATCCGCTCTCCTCAACTTTGGGTCCCGAGAAGGCCTTGCCGGAGGAGGTGCAGAAGTCTGATGTCGTCAAATGGGAGAAGCGGCTCAAGGACCGACTGGGAGAGTGGATGGTTGATCCCAAGTCTCCCTTTGACGCGGTGCTGCAGGAGCTGCGTGGTCAGCGGTACGCGCACCTGGCTGATTCGTACTCTCCAGAAGCTAGCTCGGGCGTCGGCCAACTTGACGCCGAGACCTCTGGCAAGTGGCCCGAGGTGTCGAACTGTTCGGTCTTTTCCCTCATGACCGATCTCCGGACAAGGGGCGCGCTGCCGGCCATCCTGTTCAACTACGACCGGACCAAGTGTGAAGCCATTGCAACGCAGCTTTTCACCGTCCTGGTTAACGCAGAGAACCATTACCGCCGAACGAGCGCAGCCTGGAAGACCAAACTTGCCGAGTTTGAGACGTGGAAAAAGGCCCGCGAGGCCACTAGATCCAAGTCTACAAAGAAGGCAGCCAACTCCAAGAAGGGCGGGGGCCGTGAAGATGATGATGACCGACAAGGCAGAGTCCACTTGGAGCGCGAGGCGGCCAGTTTCGAGGCGAGCAAGTGGGAGAGTTTTGATCCAGAAGCGGTGCTCGCCCAGTTCAGCTTTGCCGACATGACCAAGATCACGAGTGAGGAGCTCGAGGAGCGGCTGCGGGAGATTCACTCTGACAGCGTCCGGCAGCCCTTCATTGACGCGCTGCGTCGCGGTGTGGCCGTGCATCACGCGGGCATGAATCGACACTACCGCCAGGTGTAAGTCGAATTTCCCGTGACTCGTCTTCCTCTGAGGGGTCGCACAAAGATGTATGTTTACTGATGCTCTCTCCAGGGTTGAGATGCTGTTCCGAAAAGGTTTCCTGACCGTCGTCGTCGCCACGGGCACCCTCGCCATGGGCATCAACATGCCATGCAAGACAGTCGTCTTCACCGGCGATTCCATCTACCTCACAGCCCTCAACTACCGACAAGCCTCGGGTCGCGCAGGCCGTCGTGGTTTCGACGTGCTCGGCAACGTCGTCTTCCACAACATGCCGCCGCACCGCGCGCTGGAGATCATGTCGGCCAGGCTGCCCGACCTGCGCGGCCAGTTCCCCACGTCCGTCACCTTGATTCTGCGCCTCTTCATTCTGCTCCACGGAACCAACAACTCGGACTTTGCCGCCGCCGCAGTCCGGTCCCTCCTCACCCAGAACCGCCTCTATATGGGCGGCCCCGCGGCCAAGATATCCATCACACACCACCTGCGCTTCTCCATCGACTACCTGCGGCGCCAACACCTCCTCTCGGCCACCGGCGCCCCCCTCAACTTCGCCGGCCTGGTCGGCCATCTCTACTACACCGAGTCCGCCGCCTTTGCGTTCCACGCCCTCCTGCAAGAAGGCTACTTCCACGCTCTCTGCGCGCCCTTTTCCAAGAACATGCCCTCCGCCTCCTGGCGCGCCCTCTCCCTCGAGCTAGTCCTCACCCTCAGCCACCTCTTCCTCCGCCGCCCCGTCACACTCACCAGCACCACCAAAAAAACCACCACCCTCCCCCTCCTCCCAACCCACGCGCACGCCATCCTAACCGCCCACAACGCCCAAACCCTCTCCATATTCCGCGCCTACGTCCACTCCTACGCAACCCACCACCTCGCCGCCACCCCCGACACCACCCTCCCCTACACCAACCACTCCATCCCCCCTCCCACCACCCCCAATACCAACCCCCTGCGCAACCTCCCCGCAACAACAATCCGCTCCCCCTTCACAGCCCTCTCAGGCTTCACCGACGCCGACTTCACCACCCCCCGGGAACTGTGCGAAACAGCGCGCGCGGGTGTGCCGCTCGAGGCGAGCGTCGTGCCGGGTGTTGAGCTGGGCGGGGTGTGGAATTCGTATTTGTTGGATTTCTTTAAGCATGGGGATGTGGCTGCGCTGGCGAGGGAGAATGGGGTTGGTGGGGCGGAGGTGTGGTTTGTGTTGCGGGAGTTTGAGTTGGTGTTGAAGGCTGTTGGGGCGAGTTTGGAGGGGTTTTTGTTTTTGAGGGGTGGGGAGGATGATGGGGAGGATGGGGATGGGGAGTGGAATGGGGAAGATTGGGAGGGGGAGGATGGGGGGGAGAGGGAGGAGAAGGAGGGGCTGAAGAAGGTGGCTGTGCGGGGAGAGAAGAAGGAGAGGGAGAGGAAGAAGGCTGTGGTGGATTCGTGGGACGAGGAGGAGGTGTCTGAGGAGGATGAGGGAGAGGAAGAGTTGGCGGACGAACAGACAGAAAGTGTCCCAAGCTGGGACCGTGATGGGGGCGGCCAGTCGCTGGTCAAGGTGTACAAGGCGTTTCGGAGGGTGGAGGAGGAATTCAAGGCCCAGTTCAAGAAGATGTGGGCTTGAGGAGGAAGGTAGGTGGTGTTCCAGAGTACGTGTGTGGAATTTGCAGCTGTAGGATCAGATGTCAGGAAATTAGTTGTCTAGTCGAATGTACTACTTAATTAATAATGTCGTGTTATGCGGAACTGGTCTTGCTCAGCCGTTCTCCACATTGACTTGCTTACCTGTCGCCCCCTGAGCTCAGGGTGCGGCTCAGGGTGCATCCCTCTTACTAGTTAGAGAAGCATAAAGTGCACTGTTACTTTGAAGAACGGATCTGAGAGTCATACTTTCGGCTTTGAGAGAAAGAACTTAACAGGGGAAATATGTGGCATGGAGGAAGACTTTGAGGTATGTGACATATCGTCTTTTCTGGTTAAAGTACAGTTCTCAAGCTTGCTATTTCAGCGTTCATTTTCTTCCTTTCTCAACATCTTAGACGCCACTCTCGCCGAGTTGTCCCAAGACACACCCTACCGCTGCAGCGTCAACAAGCCAGGCCGGTAAGGCAGCTTCCCATAGTCGCCGCCCGAGCTGGGACTTTTGCCCTGGTACAGCAGCTGCAAGTTGCACGGGTCGACCGTCATTGTCTGGTCGGCGCTCACGCGGATCAGGTCGCCGTGGCTGATATCGTTGGTCCAAGTGGCTCCGCTGTTGGCTTTGCCAGCGAAGGGGTTGTTCTCGGTCGCCGCTTGGGGAGTCCAGCTGCCCCCGAGGCTGCTGGCCGTGAAGGACCGGAAAAAGCGCCCGTTTGAGCCAATAGCCTCGACGAGCATGAGGTATTGGTTCTGATCTTGGACTTTGTACACTTGGACGGCCTCGAAGAGGTTGTTGGTGGTGTCGCTCATGACGATGGTTGATGCGCTGCCGAAGCTGCCGGGGAAGTTGGCGATGGGCATGCTGGCGCGGTAGATCTTGCCGTTGTCTCCTGCAAAAAACAAGTACATGTTGGTGTCGTCGCCGATGAGGGTCTGGTCAATGACACCGGTGCTTGAGCCCGAGATGGTGCCAGAGAAGAGCGTCTGGACCGATGACCAGCCGTTCGCATTCGTGGGATCGCTTGACGTTCGGTACGAGAAGGAGGTCGGTCCCCATTGGTAGGCGAGCACCCAGATGTTCTTTGGCGCAAAGAAGAAGAGAGTTGGAGCAACTGTGCCAGTATCCATCTTGTTCTGGCTCGCCGACGCCATGTCGGACCAGTTCGAGAAGAGGCCGAAGTTCATGGACCCCCAGTTCGACCCCGAGTCGTGCGTCGTTGCGTACACAAGATGTTGTCCGTTATAGGGAACCGTGGTGAAATCCTTGAGGGAGACCCATCCCGACTTTGGGGTGGCCAGCGCGCCGGTTGACGTCCACCGGTACGTGGAGGGCAGGGAGCACGTTGCCCGCGAGGACATGGGTGAGGCCCCAATGCTCGCCGCCGACGCAAGCAGCGCGGCTTCGGCTGCCACCAGGAGGCTGAGGTTGGAAAGTCTCATTGTGGCAACGTATTTCGACAGCAACGCAGAGAAGTATAGGGATGAGAATGTTGGGGCGAAATGGGGAGGTGTTGACCAAGTTTATATGCTCTCTTGGACAATCCCCGACACCCATTGAAGCCGCCACAGCTCATTTCTGCCGGAGCCTCAAGGGCCGTCTCCCAGAATACCCCTGACCTCAGCGTCGTAGTTAACCACTCGCTAAAGTTTGTTTTCTTCCAGCGGAATCAAAACAACGCAGACTGACGGTGCTCGGGCGTCCTAGATGCATTGGTCACAATTATCGATTTCTTGGGGCTCGGATCCGTATAGGTAGCACGTCTTCCAATGTCTTGGTACGCGGTTAGAACAGTACGAGGTTCTAAATTAATGCAACGTTGATGATATTACCCAGGACCAGTTACTGGAGCGCTTGGAATAGTCGGCGGTAGCAAATATCTGCTCCCAACCGCACCGCTCAGGATGCAGAACTTGCGCCGCCGAGCTTCATGTCCAAGACTTAAAGGGGATGTTGACCTCGGAACAGCCTTAACTCGAAACGTCACAAGCCAAACCAGGATGCGTTTCTCCTCATGCGAGGACTGGAAACTGTATCCTCTTTCACCTACCCTGATAATCTCTGCAGTCAGGTGGACACACATTATGACTCAAAATTGCACTGCTAAATTCAAGACTCAAAAGACAGGTCCTCTAATGGACTTCCGGTCCATTACAACGCCCCCTGCCGTCTCAGCCAGCTCTCCACAGCCGTCTTCAGGTCCTCATACGGCAGCCCAATCACCTCATTGACGCTCTCTTCCTCCTTCAACGCATTCCCAGCCCCATCAGCAGAATTGTGCACCCGCAAGAATTCCACAAACGCGCTGAAGTTACCAACAGCGATCTTCTCCTCGCCCGCCTTCTGCAGATCCGCCGACTGCACATGGGTGACAGCCAGCTTGGAGTCCGTGAGCTCCTCGACCAGGGCAATCAGCTCGTTCTGCGAGAGATTGAACGACGCTGCGCCAACATACTTGTTGGCCGTCTCGTCCGGATGCTTCAGGATGCCGGCTACTGCCCTGCCAATCTGTGCCAGCGTGCTGGCCTGGAACTTTTCGTTGCCCGAGTCGATGACGGTGGCCGTCTTGTCCTCGAGGTTGACGATGCGCAGGCCGGAGACGTCGAGGCCCTGTTTCACATCTTTATCAGCCCACCCATCCCCCCCCTTTCCCCTTTCCTTACCCCAACCAGGAGAACTAAAACGGAAAATAAAACTCACCCAGTCAAAAAACAGCCCCGTTGACACTCCCGTCCAGCTGAAACCCCCATCGCCAGCAGCAACAACCTCTTCCAAATAATCCACCACGCCAATCTTCCCCTTCAAAATCCCCCCAATCGGCGTGCCCCTCACCTTGCGCGTGTTGATGCCAAACTCGGACGGGATAAACCTCTTGACGCCCGCGGCCACCGCGGCATCAATCGCCGTCTTCTGCGCCGGCACGCCGAACGTACCCACGACCGACACCACGGCATCCTGGCCCGTGAAGGCTGCTTTCAGCTCGTCGAGCGAGGTGTAGTCGACGCGGACCACGGAGACGCCGGCGGGGTACTGCGGGGTGGAGTTGGTGTTTTCTGAGGAGGCGCGCGAGACAGCGGTTACCGAGAAGCCTGCGTCGACGAGGGCGTTGATAATGGATGGGCCGAGGTTGCCGCTGCCCTGTGGGTGAGGGAGGGGTTAATAGAGCTCAAGGATTTTAGGGCAAAGGGGGTTGACATACCCCGAGGACGGCGACGTTCTTGATGGAGACCATTGTGGTTGTGTTATTTCTTAAGACCGGATCTTGTAATTGGCCGGTGGCTGTCGTTTGAGGTGGTATGATGGTGAGGGTTTGGAGGATGAGAATAGTTCAATGGAAATCACTGGGATGAAGAGAAGGGAACAGGCTCAGTAATTAATACATATTTGCTACCTCTACCTATCTTGGGTCAACATGCTCCCGCCTGTGCTTTGTAATTATAATATAATATGTTGCAAGTCTCGCGTGAGATTACGGCATGGAACAGATCACGCAGCGGGGTGAACGATTGAGCTTCCCCCCAAGGTGGGGTTATGGTGTAAGTTGGGTGTTGGAGCACGACCAACCGGCCCCCTACCGGATTCGCCGCTACGTACTGTGGTAGGACGGCTCGGCAGATGTTAATTACCCGCAAGTGTGATCCTGCATGTCTCTTTTAACAACGCGGCCCCCGGAAGCTCCAGCCGACGTGAGACAACGAGGAGCAACGAGGGTCACAAATCACAATGTATTAATAACTGTGTCTCGCCGCTTGTTGACCTCCTCCTTTCTCAACCACCGCTTACATGTACACAACACATGTGTCTCCAGTACAAATGCTCCCAGACCCGGGTACTAATGATCTTCCTGTTTCGAAGCCCCCTTCTCGTCCTCAACCTTTTGCCTGGGCTCATTGAAAATAATGGTATATTTCTCCGACATGAAGGAGAGAGGCATAGCTGACAGATAAACCAGCAGGATTCCCTACGGTCCATGGATTTGATAATAGTACTGATAACGAACTCATACCACTAGTCTCTTCATCGCTGACGTCCAAGCCAAGGCCGGCATGTCTGGGAGTGGGCACCTACCCGCATGTGGAGGAGCGGGAAGTGGACTGGGTGGATGCTGGCCCCGGTTCGGCTTCAGTCCCGGTCTTTCCCCATGGGGGTACACGTAGAAGGACGTCCACCAGGAGTGGAAACTCCCCGGAATACATACCTTATTTACTCGCTACTGCAGCAGTCGACGTTAAACTAGCCCAACCCACTTGGAGCTCACCAGTGCAGGGCGACGTCACGGACATGAGAGCTACTGCACACGAAGCTGCCCCTTGGCTGCCGCGTTCAGTTGCCGGACACCCCCGGAAGGCTAACGTTAGTCTCGGCTTGGTTCCGAACTTCCGACCCCCGACGACCACGGGACCAGACCCGCTGAAGGTTTAGGCACCGGATTCACCACGCCCCGCTTCTCCTCTTGACTGTTAGTGGTGTTGACGGGCAGCCCCACGTGCATGTATGGACCTCTTCGGCATCCCAGCCCATAAATAAGGTATAGGAAAACTCAAGGACCAATGCGGGGGATCTGGAGCTCTTATCCCTTACCACCAGACGAAACACTTCGACGGTCTCACATACTTATTCCAGCAACACCCTTGGCGTTCGACCCCGTTAGAAGCGAAACAATGGCCGATATTGATGCCCATGTCGTTGTCGTCGGCGCGGGTCCCGTTGGCCTTGCCACCGCGCTCGGCCTGGCTCGCCAGGGTATCCGCCCCATCATCCTGGACCGCGGGGCGGAGCTGAACACGTCACCTCGCGCCATGGCGTACCTGTCCCCAAGTCTCGACGCCCTCGAAGAACTGGGTGTTCTCGACGACCTCAAGGCACAGGCTTTTGTCGGCACCGGGTGCGCCTTTATCGACTTCCGAACCGGCACCATATACCCTCAGAGCCTGGACGTCCTCCAGGGCCATGTCCGCCACCCGTACGCACTGCAACTCGGCCAGGGAGATGTTGGCAAGATCTTTCTTAGGCACCTCGCCGCGCACAACGTCGAGGTCCGGTGGAGCACGGCTGTCACTGGCCTGGCACAGGATGACAATGGTGTCGTCGTGACATACACCGCCTCCGGAGGCGCTCAAGAGGCAACCCTGCGCGCGCGGTACGTCGTCGGTGCCGACGGTGCGTCGAGCACGGTCCGAGACCTGCTGGGCCTGGAATTCCGCGGCTTCACCTGGCCCGACCGGTTCGTGTCGACCAACATCGAGTACGACTTCCCCGCGCACGGCCTTCCCGACGCAGCCTGGCGGATCGACAAGATATACGGCGCCGTCATCGCCCGGATCGACAAGACAGGCCTGTGGCGCTACACCTTCCGCGAGTCGGCCGAGCTGCCGCTCGAGACGCTCGAGGGCCGCATCCACGAGCACTTTAAGAACGGGCTGTACGGCGGCGCGTACAAGCTGGTCCAGTTCGCGCCGTACAGGATGCACCAGCGTTGTGTCGACAACTTCCGCCACGGACGCGTCCTCCTCGCCGGCGACGCCGCCCATGTCACCAACCCCATCGGCGGGCTCGGTCTGACGGGTGGCTTCATGGACGCGTACGTGCTCTCCGACGCGCTGGCGGCCGTGGTTCAGGGCCGGACAGACGAGGGCGTGCTCGACCTGTACGCCACGCGCCGGAGGGACGTCTGGGTGAACATCGTGTCCCCGACAGCCACGGGGCTGAAGAACATGCTCTTCGACCCGCCCGAGGGCGAGGCGCGCGAGAAGATGTTTGCCGGTCTCCAGGCACAGACCGACAGCGAGGAACTGCTGCGTGGAGAGCTGATTAAACAGCATGCTCTCTTCACCCCCTCGGTCGTGCCGCTGGGGAGTCGTCAAAGACCGTCCTAGGTCGCTGCTCAAGACTCTGCATGATCTCATACCTGATATGTAAGTTTAGGTAGGTAGGTGAAGCAATAGACCATACTTGCCTGCAATCACTGGACACACATCCAGTGTGCAGCTCGACCATATTCTTGCACTGCGGTTGCCATGGCCCCGAAGGCTGGAAAGGAGAAACCGTAGGTATATTTTTTTGATGCCTTTGCAGCCACCCGCCCCCTTTCTTCCCACCATGCTCCCCAGCTTCTTGCTTTCCCCAGAACAAGATGGTATCTAACGACGCCGAACAAGAAGAGACACGAAACCGAACAATACAGCGAAGAAAAAAACAAAATGACTAAAGCCACCGCCGCCGCCGCCCAGAGAAAACAATCTGTACGCCTCCTGAATGTAAGCCTGCTGAAAACGTAGAGTCTTCCAAATCCCAACATTAATAATAATAAGCCCTTCCCCATCCAAGGCAGGCAGGCAGGTAACTTTCCCCCTCCCAACCTTCCCCGCGAAGCTGGGGTGGAAACACCACCCGTCACCGTCCAAGTGCCATTTTTTTCTAGGCGCCAAACTCGGCCGCCTTCCGTGCTAATATCCGGATGTTGTTGATCAGCCCATCCACCACCTCCACATACTGATGCGGCTGCCCATCCATTGCCCTCCGTCCTTGCTCAATCACGGGGCCGGGGTCAATTTCGATTTCCAACTCGTGCTCTTTCTCCACGCGTTGGTTACTCTGTGTGAGAGATATGATTAGCAACCCGGCCCGCAGAAACGATTGGGTGGGAGGCAGGTGAAGAAAAAAAGACTTACAGTCACACCCACAACGGTCTGAGTAACCTGGGTCAGATCGATCTGATAACACCCATGCTTGTAGCTCAAGCGGTCCTTGGTTCTCGCCGGAATGGGCGGCCGCCCCGTGGAACCGGATATCCTCTCGAGGTCCTCGACGCTGCCCTCCCAGTCCATTTCCAGGTTGATGCTGATCCTGCAGTCGAGCGGCAGGCCGGGAAAGTGCAGGCTCATGTCGGCGATGCGAGCCTTGACGATCTTGCCGAGGACCTTGTTTGTCTTTTGATCGTACGTCACCCGGACCTTGACGCTGTGACCCTTGCTGGCGATGGGCTTAGCAACGCACACCGGCAGGGTGCGGTCGCGGACAGAGGCGGGGAGCTCAAAGAACTTGTCGATTTCGTGGCGGTGGCGGTAGTCGATCGGCAGCCGGGGCCGCGGAAGGGCGGCGTGTGCGGCCTTGTTGGCGGGGTGGGTCTGCTGGACAAGGTGGTTGAGGAAGTCGTTGAACGCCTTGTGCTGCTGCTCCGTCATGCTAGACCGGAACCCGAGCCAGTTGTGGCTTTCGTTGAGCACGCATTCGGATTGCACGGGGAGCTCCACGCGCTGGTTGGTGTTCTTGTCGATGAGCATGCCAAACTTGGCTTCGATTTCGAACTTGACACCGCGGCTTTGGATCTCGCCGAGGTCTTCATTGAAGATGACGTATTGGAATAAAAAGTCGGCGACTGCCTTGCTGAATTGCTCTTGGGGCACTGCGTTGGTGATGCTGGCCTCCCACGGCCCCAGTGGACCCCATTGGTTTCCGGCGTCTGCGCCGACGCTCGGCGCTGGTGTGATGGGGGCTATCGACCGTTTCTCCTCTGGTGACGCATGCCGGCTTTGCATCCGGGTGGGCGGTTGGAATGGGCGGTCGGTCTTGCCATTGGCTTGCGGGCCGTTATGTGGCATTGGCTGGTAGAGAACACGATTGGGATGGGCCGGTGCCCGGTCCCTGAGCGATTGGGCCCATGGCGGAACGTGGCGATGGACCTTCGTTTTCTTTATCACCTTCGATGGCATGGTCGATCGCTGCACGGAGCTTCCGGCATCGGTATGGGCATGGGATGGGCGACCGTCCGACTCTTCGAATGGAGGTGGCCGTGTGTCTCGCTTTTCTAGCTCTTCCGGGCGGAGCTCCCGATCTTCCAGCTTCCGTTTCGCTGGGGTGGCGGCGCGTTCTATCATGGTCGGGGCGGGATGGGTTTGGTTGGGGTATGGTTCTGGCTCCGAAACTGACGTGCCTGGGCGGCCAGTGCTGCTTGGCAAACTGGGGACTCGCGTTTTTGGGCTGACGCTAAGGCTCCGTTCTCTGTCACTGGGCACCTGTGGGCCCCGAAGCGAGTCCTGGCTGTGTGGATCGGGAATGCTCTGAATGCTCTGAATGCTCTGGACGCTCGAATGCCGGGGCAGCGACGGCGGAGGTGGGGGCGGCGGCGATGTTTGCGACGTCGGATGGAAACTCGGTCCCGGCAAACGTTGTTGGTATGGGCTTGGCGGCTGTTGGGAATAGCCCACTGATTGCGCCGGGCGAGCGGACAGCGGAACGGGTCCACCCGGAGTCGGTGGTTGTGAAGACTGGCGCTGGTGCGGCGGCTCCTGCTGCTGGAGAGAACGCGACATGGCCACGGGGCTGCCTTGAGCGAACGGCGCGCCATACGGTGCATGCTGGCTCTGAGCTGAAGTCGGGGTTGACTGCGCCGATTGAGTCCTATGCAGATAGGGGTGTCCCGAGGTCGAAACGGCGACGGGGGACGCATGGGGTACTTGTGGTCCTTGCATGTACGAGGTGGCAGCCGGCGGGCCCGTCATACCCACGGGGGCTGGTGGTGGCGGATAGCTGTCGCGATGGTACGAGTTGCTCGCGGGGTATTGGTGTCGTTGCACCGGGCTCGTCGGATTCTGTTGCGGCGGAAACGGATAGCCCCCCGCGCTGCTGAGCGACGCTGTCGGTGTTTGTCGATACGGCGAAGCTGCCGGGCCGGGACCAATACTCGGCGATCGGAGGTCGTTGGGCGGGAGCTGCTGATGCGGAGGAGGAGGCGGCCGTCCGACGTACGCGCCTGGAGGAGGACCTTGAAAGGCCGGAGGCGAGGCGAAAGGCCCCGACGGCATATGATGGGCGCCATATTCCTGCACGATATGCCGGCCAGGTGACGGCTGCGTCTGGCTGTAGTCCCGAAACGACTGTTGCGGGTGTGCTTGGACGGGCGTCGATGGAAGCGCGGGCTGCTGTGGTTGTTGCGGCGGCTGCTGCGGCTGCCGCTGCGGTTTGGTCGGGGTCGACGCGGAAGGGGCACTATCGTTCAGCATGCCCCTGAGATCCATCTTGAAAGAGTTTGATGCTGGGTTGGCCCAGCTCGCCTTTGTCCTGGCCTCTCGTCCGTTCTGGTCTCACACGCGACACCAAGGTGCAGACACCTTCGTCTTAGCGAGCAGTCCCCCCTCTTGCTGAATCAAACAAAAACCCGCAGGATCCGCAGCAATGCGTCTCTGCTCGGCCGTCGTCGTGTCGGTGTTGCAGGGTGCGGATAAGCGTGTGTTGTCGTGTCGGGATGGTTTTTTTTTTCCTTGGGCGGTTGCGACAAACGGCGTTACATGGTCGGGTCGAGCTCTCGGTCGGCAAGGAAGAGGAAGACGCGCGAGAAAGTCGAATCGTCACTGCTTGCTCCCCATATCAGATGTGGAAGGAAAGAATGAACTGCCGTAGTCTCAATACATGGAATGAATGCCAAACAGGGCCGACTGCGCAAACGGCGATACCAGGTATTGTCATGACACGGCGCAGGGGAGGAGGACGCAGACGGGAGCTAAAAAGGCTGATGTGTGCGCCAGAAGATGCGCCGGTGTGGATTCGCTGCGCCAGGCTGGCTGCTGCGAGTCCTGGGACGGACAGAACGCGCATGTGCTGGGCCTGGCTGCTGCTTGGCCTGCTGCTTGCCTGCTCCAAATCACCGCCTAACAATGCGCGAACATCCCGTTTGCGGGAATGTTGCTCAACTGCAGGTGCAATCTGGTAAATCAATGGCAATCGATCACCCGATGGAAGTTACAGCTACTGAATGTTTAACACCTCCACGCCACAGCGCAAAACACTCAGCAAGTGAAACCACCGGCCGTTGGGTGTTACAAAGTACCCAACGTTACCCACTGGGAGCCTCAAAAGCTTCAGGCCAGAGAGCTGGTTTGAGACTGCTCCACACGGCGCCAAGCACAGAACCAAAGCTGCCTGCTTCTTGCGCTAGCCAGATCAAGTAACTCCAACTGTTTGAACGCGTTGAGAAGCCAAAATGTCAGGAAATACGATCCCGAGGAAATGAAAGTTCGATCGACTCCGGGGTTCATCTTGTTCCGAGTTAACTTTACCATTTTTATCACATTCCTTCATTGTTCCCCCTGAGAGTTTTGGATATGCTTCCTTTGAAGCCAAGGAAGAAGGTTGGGCCTGGGCACGGACCATTCTTATGCCCAGCCGGACACAGGAAAATCCAACCCACCCGGGCCCCCTCTGGTTGGCCCATCGTTGGACCCGCTTTTGCAAGGCAGGAGCTTCCTGACGTGGAAGCCTCGAGGCGCTGGTTGCTCAGCCCGAGCTGCCAAACACAGCGTTCGCCCTTTTCGTCCAACATCCAACATCCAACGCAGCCCCGATCAGCCCAACGCGCTGCACCACACCACAAACATCTTTCCATCTCAGTCTTCATTTGGAGTCGGTAACTACTCCAATATCCCGCTCTTTAACTTTCAATACGTCTAGCACCCGACATTTCGAAGCCCTCTCCGACCCAGCGACGTCACAATGCCTGGCCTGGTCTCAGCCACCGGAGTTCTGGGCTTCCTCGCCGACGAGGAGCCGGAGCTCAAGGTGTTCGCTCTCAGGACGCTTAACGATGACATCGATACCGTCTGGACCGAGGTGGCTGGAGCATTGAGCCAGATGTATGCAAATTGGCGCTCCCCTTTCGCGATGCTGACTGACTCCCGCGTTTAGTGAGGCGCTCTACGAAGACGACAGCTTTCCGGAGCGTCAACTCGCCGCGCTCGTGCTCGCCAAGGTCTACTTCCACCTGCAGGCATACAACGAGAGCATGACCTTTGCCCTTGCCGCCGGCCCTCTCTTCAAGCTCGATGCGCCCGGCGAGTTCGAGGAGACCATCATCTCCAAGTGCGTCGACCAGTACATCGCTGTCTCGTCGTCGCGCCACATCCCGTCGAAGCAATCCAAGGACGACATTGCACTGCCTTCTCTTGCGACGGCCCTGGGTAGCGGCGCTCTCGATGGATCGGCCTTGGTCTCGCCCACCACTCCGTTCTCCCAGTCCACCCTGCCCTCCAAGTCCCTGCTTTCGCGCGCCTCCGTCGACAACACAATCCTGGACCCCGCCTTTCAGCCGACGAAGGAGGGGCGTTCCGCCTCGGTCGCCCAGATAGCCGACAGTGGCACCTGGACAGCGCTGGAGAAGGCGATCGAGCGCCTGTTCGAGAACTGCCTGAAGGAGGGCAAATACCGCCAGGTGGTCGGTATTGCCGTGGAAGCCAAGAACCTCGACGTTCTCCGCAGGGTGATCAAGAGAGCCAGCAAAGACGGGAAGCGCCAACAGGCGAACGCCCAAGAAGGTGCTCAGGATGCGGCTGAGGAGTTGATGGACTATGCCCTCAGCATATGCATGGACATCGTCCAGGAACGGGGCCTGCGGACCGAGATTTTGCGTCTGATCCTCGACCTGCTCAACGACATCCCGAATCCCGATTACTTCGCCATCGCCAAATGCGTTGTCTACCTGGACTCGGACGAGGAGGCATCCTCGCTGCTTTTGCAGTTGGTCACGAAGGGTGACAATAACGCCACCGCGATCGCTTACCAGATTGCGTTCGACCTCTACGACAACGGCACACAAGAGTTTCTTGCCAAGGTGATCAAGTCTTTGCCTTCGGGTGAACAGGCCAAGAAGCCTGAAGCCGGGGAAGAAGGCGAGGGTGCCACCGAATCCGAGCCTCTTCTTGAGAACCAGGACAGCTCCGAGGATGAGCTCCCAGAGGAGGTGGCCAAGGTGTACCGGAACATCCGGTCGATCCTTGACGGGAGCACAACGATCAAGCTCAACCTCGAGTTCCTGTACCGCAACAACCACACAGATCTGAGCATTCTCAACAAGGTACGGGACAGCCTGGAAGCACGCAACTCGATCTTCCACACAGCTGTCACCTTTTGCAACGCGTTCATGAATGCCGGGACGACACACGACAAGTTCTTCCGGGACAACCTCGAATGGCTCGGCAAGGCCGTCAACTGGTCCAAGTTCACAGCGACTGCCGCCCTCGGTGTTATTCACCGCGGAAACATCAGCCAGTCGCGTAAGCTTCTCGAGCCTTACCTCCCCAAACAAGGCGGTGTATCCAGCGGCTCCATCTTCAGCCAGGGCGGTGCTCTCTACGCATACGGCTTGATCCATGCCAACCACGGGGCCGATGCCCTCGAGTACCTTCGGAGCATGTTCAACTCTGCGGATGAAGAAGTCATCCAGCACGGCGGCGCCTTGGGCCTCGGTCTTGCCGGCATGGCCTGCGGCAACGAGCAGATTTACGAGGAGCTCACCAAGGTCTTGTTCGCGGACTCGGCATTGAACGGCGAGGGTGTTGGCTTGGCTGTTGGTTTGATCATGTTGGGAACCGGCAACGCCAAGGCACTCGAGACATTGTTTACGTACGCGCACGAGACGAGCCACGAGAAGATTGTGCGAGGTTGCGCACTCGGCATGGCGCTCATCATGTACGGGCGGCAGGAAGGTGCTGATAGCATGATCGAGGGTTTGCTGAACGACCCTGACCCGACACTGCGGTATGGCGGTATCCTTACTGTCGCGCTGGCGTATTGCGGCACTGGAAGCAACAAGGCCGTTCGGAAGCTTCTCCATACCGCTGTGAGCGACGTTAACGACGACGTCCGCCGTATCGCCGTCATGAGTCTCGGATTTATCCTCTTCAGAAAGCCCGGCAGCGTCCCCCGCATGGTGGAGCTGCTCGCCGAGTCGTACAACCCCCACGTTCGGTACGGTTCCGCCATGGCTCTCGGTATCGCGTGCGCCGGGACTGGACTGGATGAAGCCATCGACTTGCTCGAGCCCATGATGAAGGACCCCACCGACTTCGTCCGCCAGGGTGCGCTCATTGCGCTGTCCATGATCATGGTGCAGCAGAACGAGGTCATGAACCCCAAGGTCACGGCGATCCGCAAGACCTTGAGGAAGGTGGTTGGAGACCGCCACGAGGACGCCATGACCAAGTTCGGTGCCGCACTTGCGCTCGGCATCCTCGATGCTGGCGGCCGGAACTGCACCATTGGCCTCCAGACGCAGACGGGCAACCTCAACATGGTGGGCATTGTCGGTATGGCTGTCTTCACCCAGTACTGGTACTGGTTCCCGTTCACGCACTTCCTGTCCCTCAGCTTCGTGCCCACATCCATCATTGGCCTCGATCACGACCTCGAGATGCCCAGCATCAAGTTCTACTGCGCCACGCGGCCCAGCCTGTTTGACTACCCGCCCGAGCAGGAAGTCAAGGTGGAGGAGGGCCCAGCGCCCGTTACGACCGCAATTCTGTCCACCACGGCTCAGGCTAAGCGCCGCGCGCAAAAGAAGGAGCGAGCTCAGCGCCGCGAGAGCATGGACATCGACACCCCCACCGTCACCAAGACCCCCGCGCCGGCTGCTGACAAGATGGATGTCGACGAGGAGAAGAAGGTGAAGGAGGAAGAGAAGGAGGAGAAGGAGGAGAAGGAGGAAAAGGAAGAGAAGGAGGGCGATTCCGGAGCTGACAAGGAGGGCTCGGCCGGTCCGGACGCCAAGAAGAAGGCCGAGAAGGAGAAGGTCGGCTACGAGATCGAGAACATGTCGCGTGTTCTCCCCAGCCAGCTCAAGTACATCAGCTTCCCCGCCGGGCGGTACAGGCCAGTCAAGAAGGTAGGATCCCATGTTTCTTAATCTCACGCTTCTCTTATGCTAACATATCGACAGCCCACCGGCGGCCCTATCCTCCTTGACGACACGCAGCCCGAGGAGCCGAAGACGCTGATTGAGGAGAAGCTCAAGAAGGTGACGACCGAGCGAGCTCCTGTGGCTGGCGCTCCTTCGGGCGCAGGTGCGACTCCCCGTAACGCGGCGCAGTCGCTGCTCTCAAACTGGTCGTCGCGGGGAATGGGTGGTGGCGCCAGCATCCGGGAATTGAACGAGCTGCTCCAGCTTACGGCGCGCGGCGGCGAGGGCCGCGGCGCCGATGCGGGCGGTGACGAGGGTATCAGCGGCAGCGGAGCTGCGGCGGCGGCCGGTGTTCTCACGGCCGTGGACGAGGATAATGAGGGTGACGAGGAAGCCCCGGTTCCGGGTGACTTTGACTACTTTACGGACGCAGAGGATGAGGATGAGGACTAAGTCAAGGGCAAGTGTAGACAATGGAGGGATGTATAATATGCTGTAACCTTGTGCAGAGGAGCCAAGCAAATAGACCGGCGTGATTCCCGTACAGCCGGTTTCGGGAGGAACCGACAATGTGGGTCCAGGGATGCTTATGGTCCGACGTCATCGGTGAATTTCCAACAAGCTTTGACATGTGCTCGGAAGAACAAACAAAAGATCAAAGGCACTTCTTGCGAGGGTCTTACCGTCCTCAATCTGGTATATCACAACATTTACCACTAATTTTGCGATCTTCAATTTCAGGCCAAGTTACTGAGGAACAAAGACACCTTTTTGAGATCAAATCCCTCACTCCTCTCTTTTCTCAACTCTTGGGCACGCACCAGACACCACCACACAACCGTCTCATCTTGAGCACAACAAGATATCCAGCCAGCGAGCCAACCATAACATTCTCAGCTCCAGTTAAAAAAAGAAAAGAAAATGGCAGAAAATTACTTGATACGTGTCACAGCGGGCACGACCTACGACCCAACAACCCACGTCGAGGTGCCCGTCAACTCGCCCCGGCCGATCCACCTGGCCAGCGAGCTTGTCGATGCCGACCTGTGTGTCCGAGTGCACAACTACCGCGGCCTGCCCCGCGACGCGCCGAGCACGTCGGCGTACTTTGAGCGGGAGCCGCATCGGCTGAATGGGGATCAGTATTCGATTGGGGTGCGGTTTCGGTTGAGGGATCCTTCCTTGTCGGAAGGTAGTCAAGGGAGTGGGGAGGAGGGGAAGGGCGAAGGTGGAAAGGGGGAGGGTGGGAAGGAGGAGGTGGTAGACAAGGAGGAGGAGGAAGACGAGGTGGAGGAGGAAGACGAGGTGGAGGAGGATGACGCACCAAAGGGGGTGTTGGGAACGGACTTGCAGTTCGGGAACGACTTTGACCACCCCATCCGCGACCGCCTGCCGCCCGGGTTTGGCACCGCCATGAATATTGTCAAGTGGTGGATCGACCCGGGGCTGGAGGGCGATCCGTACGCGGACGTGCCGTACCTCTACGGCCCTGCCCTGAGCTCCTTCAACGCCGTGCATGTTGGAGAGGGGGAGGAGGATGAGGAGAAGGGCGGGTTGTGGTTTGCTGAGGGCGGCGATGAGGAGGGGCTGGAATGGCGCAGGGAGACGGGCGTGCCGGACGATGCCAAGCAGAGGATGAAGTGGGCGCTGAAGGCGGGGAATAAGGAGAAGTGGACGTGGGAGTATGGGAGGACGTACGGTGTGGATTTCTTTAATCCGTACATTGACTTTAAGGAGTTTGCGTTGAGGCTTCCAGGGTTCAATCTGCCCATCATGAAGTATTGGGATGGTCAGGGGCTGAGGTGCGTCCTTTTTCTCATTTTCTTTTCTTTCTTTTGTTCTTCCCTTCTCTTACGTGCTCACCCCTTTATTGGGCCCCCCCCCCCCCCCCCCCCCCCCCCCCCCCCCCCCACCCGCCCCCCCAC
>JAMAKR010000020.1:273358-312211 GCA_023628425.1 Chaetomiaceae sp. PYS4301M | reverse complement strand
AGAATTTTGATTTCTTTATTTTTTTATTCCATTCTATTCCGTTCTAACCCCGTTATTCCCCCCCCCCCCCCCCACGACTCTCGCCAAGTCCTGCGTCCAGTCAAGCACGACAAACTCTCACACGGCTCTAGTCACCACCGCAAGCGCTCACACCAGCTCAGATACGTCCTCCGCAACCGCGCCACGGGGCAAATTTATCTTGTCGTGCTGTTCACGCTGCACTTGGCTGAAGACATCAATGAGGACGGCACGCTCAAGCCGGCCGCCTTGGAGGCGCTTACACAGGCACCCGGAGGGGAGGCCGAGAGTGGCGAGGCCCTGCCTGAGCCTGAACCTGAGCTGGAGCTAGAACCAGACGAGGAGGACTTCCATGAAGAGGAGCTGCTCGGGCAGGCGAGGAGGAAACTATCAAATGTGAACTTGAATGGTAAAGCGGGCACGAAGGAGGATGATGTAGACTGAGTGTGGGGACTGAGAGAAGCCGGGACTGAGAGAAGTCTGAGTTGCAAGTTGTGGTCTAGAACGCAGGTTGCCGTGTATTACCACCCCATAGATCTTTCCTCTCCCAGATGAGAATTTGGCAGCGTTGTGGATGAACTGTATGGTATGTGTATGTGTATGCTATCCGACAAGACATTACCCACGATGTATTGGGCCCAGCCCTTTCTCCCATGTAGCATGCACACATTCATGACGCAGCTCCCAGTTGCTGCACCAACGTTAGCGGACCATCTTCTGACACACCAAGTCACCGGAAAGTGGACTTACACTCGCAAACGGACTCCTCCCGCGAATCTTCTCTCCAAAGAAAACCAGCACCCACGGCACCACGGTCAACGCGGCGGCAATACCACCGAGCAAGGCCCCTGCCTTGGCCTCCCCGAGATTGTTGAACAACGGCCCCGTGACAAGCGGGAACGCCCCACCGAGGATGTTCCTACAAAACGACTGGGCCGCAAGCGCCGACGACGCGTACTTGTGGTAGGTGTCGGCAAAGTAATTGAACACGGCCAGGTAGATGAGGAGAATGCCCATCGTGGCCAGCACCAAGCCAATCGCCGGCGCGATCCAGTGGATTTCGGGCCGGGAGGTGAAGCCGAAGATGAAGAGGCCGATCGGCAGCAGAGTGCTGGACAGGCAGGTGAAGTACAAGCGGGATTCTGGCGATGAGGCGGGGAAATGGCGGCGGAGGAAGGCCCAGGCGCGGCCTGAGCAGACCGAGGCGGATTTTCTGCTCGAGTCGTCGGAACTGTCGGTGCTGCCGGCGTCGAGGGAAGTGTCTGCCCATTTGGGGTGGTAGAGGATGCGTTCCTGCCAGATGCCGATGGCGGTTGCGAGGATGGCGCCAATGATCAGGGACACAAAGATGTATCCGGCTTGTTCGAGGGACCAGCCGTAGACCAGCTGGAACACCAGTGGGATGGATCCAAAGGTGAGGTAGAGGATGCCCCATGCGAACGACACCCACAGGGAGAAGAAGAACACCACAGGCTCCGTGAAGAGCAGGTGGAAGGGGCGTGACACTGAGATGGCAATCATCTTGCCCAGCGACGCCCGCTCTTCGTCCTCCTTGACCAGCCAGCGGATGCGTTTCAGCCCTGCCGTGGTGGTCTGCGGATACTCGCTCATCGACTTCTTCTCCTCGTCCTCTCCGCAATCCCGAATACTCCCCTGATCCTCCCCATCCCCGCTGTCCCACACCCCAAAATACCCGCTCCCCTCCAACTCCTCGTACCACATATTCAACGCCTTCGCCTTCCTCGACAACAACACAGACCCGCGGCTCTCCCGGAAAAACACAACCAAAAACACCATCAACACCCCCCCCATCAAAACCTGATGCCAAAAGATCCACTTCCACCTCGCCCCCTCCGCCATCCTCTCCGTCATAACCGCCCCAACCAGCGGCCCCAGCCCCGTACCAGCCAACACACTCCCACTAAAAATCGCCATGGGCGTATTCCTCCCCTTCGCATCCCACATATCAGCAATAACCCCCCCAACCATGGTACTAAACACCGACGCCCCCACGCCCACCAAAAACCTCGCCACCAGCATCCCCGCGAGGGTATCCACAACACCACAAACCCCCTGAAAAATCACATACACCACCCCGGCCACCACAAACACCGGATACCGTCCGTTCATCTCGGACAGCGGGGCAAGCACCATGGGCGCCAGGGCGAAGCCGAGGCAGAAGGTTGTTATCCCTGCCAGGACGGCTTCGATGGGCGGGGTCGGGTGCAGCGCTGCCTGAATCAGGTGCTGCGGCGGGGAGTAGGAGCCCGAGGTGTAGGCTGTTAGCCAGGTGGCGATGCAGGAGAGGGTGAGGAGGAGGTTTTTGCGGGAGGAGGGCCAGGTTTGGGGGTTGCTGTAGGGGGTGAGATCTGGGGCTGGTGGTGGTGGTGGAGGGGGCGGTTGGGAGGGGTGTTGTTGGTCGGGGTGGAGGGTCGTGTTGGCTGTTGGGAGGGGTGTTGAGAAGGTTAGGTAGAGGTAGGTGATGTCGGTGGTGGCGTCGGGGCTGGCGGCGGTTGTTGGCGTGCTCGCTTTGGATGAGGGCGTTGGTGTGGGTGTGGGTGTGGATGAGGGGTGAGCGGATGCTGGGGTTGGGCCGTCTTGGAGGGGGGATTCCCCCTTTGCGGCCGCGGTTTGTGTTGGTGTCCCCGCCATCATCATCGTTGGGCAAAAATTAGTTTTTTTCCTTTATGCAGAACAAAGCGTCTGGGTGTCCAAATGTCGTGGCCACCGCCGGGTCCTGTAGCCGGCGGGCAGAATGCTCGGGGCGTGAGGGGGTGAGCAGGTCGTGAGGAGGCGCAATGAGAGGGGCGTGTCAAGTCCTGCGTCGTCCCGTCCACCCCCCTAAATATGCATCCAAGAAGGAGCAAAGGGAAAAGGGGGAGGGTGTCAAAACTCTTGGACTGACAAATCGTTTTGATATCGGCCTTTCCTCGCTCTTCTCTCCATGTTATACCCGGGGCTGATGGGCCCCTCGGTATGAGAGAAGCCAAGGTTTGGCCAGCAGAGACGGAGACAAGAGCCCTGCAGTGGTGGTGGGGATTGAGGAGAGGCCCTCAAGGCCCCATCGCGGGCGCTTTTAGTACACTTATGGCTTGGGCCTTGGGGCAGGGCGGGAGCACGAGCTCAACCGCAGCTGGCAGTGGCAGAGCAGATTCTGCATTCGTCAAGTCCTCGGAGTGAATTGAGCTATCCGAGATCTGCAGGTGCGACGGTCCCCGCTGTCGGTGGCATCCCGGCATCTGCCTCCTTTTCTTGCTGATTGATGGTGGTGGACACGGGGAGCAGGCATTCCGATTTTTACTTTCTTTTTCTTCGGCACTACTCCATACAAGCAGCTCGCCGCTCTTGTTCTCTTCAAGTCGCAATTCGGAAGTGTCGTTAGTTAGTCTCTTCAAGACAGACCTACCTAAAAAAGAGCAAGAGGAAAGAGGACCGCATGCGCTAATCGGCCTGGGGAAGTCATGAGCGAGTGCCGTACTGATTGCCGTTCCCAGCAAGCCAACAGTGCAAGCAGCACACTCACTGTTTGGAGCACTGCGCATTGGTGATTGGTGAAACTGGCCGAAACGCTGCAGGCAAAGGGGCCAAATGAGGTCAGAAGCGGTTCTTGGCTGCGTGTTAAATTTAAAACCGATTATTGCCGGATCCACTCAGCTCTGGCCCGTCGTCGAAATGACCAATGGCTGCATTCCCTCAAACCCCTCTCCTTTTTCCCCAAACTTCCACTTTCACGGAATTCACTCCGCTCCGCTCCACTTTCGACTGTCAGCCGCACTCTCGATCCCCAGATGCCACAACCACCACATGCCCAGTGCGGACTTAACGCCGTCGACGAGACTCGCGTCTTTCTCCTGAGCCCGAGTCTGACAAATACGCCCATGCCGATGCTGATGCCAACGGCATATTCCGCCGATGTCGCAACGACAGCAACCTCTAACATTGCTCAACATTTTCACAGGCAGCGTCCAGCAGCAAGATGGAAGATCGCTGTATCGTCAGGCATGACACATCGTCTCTGTTCTCTGACGAGGAGAAGGGAGCGGACAATTTGGTTCACGACGTTGCTAGGCCCCACACTCGCCATCACTGATGCCAAAACTCACCAAATCAACTCTGCGATTCCAACTTGCCCAAGAACGAGCTTCGCTATGTTCCGTCCAATATTTACAGCATACATTTAGTACCACTAATAAGGCGTCATCCATCCTTTGATCACACGGGAGACAAAACCCGTTCGTCCGCCACAGCCCCGCCGCACTACCTCCCCGGCCCACGCCCTTCAGGCACACGCCCTTCCGCCCTCCCCGACAAGGCTCATCTGACACGCCCTTACGAGAGCGTCGGCGCGCTGGCAGCCCACGGCGCCCAACTGTTGACGTCGACATTGACCTCGCTGCGCTCGACCGCGCCCGGGGCGGTGCCGCCGTTGAGCAGGAAGTAGTTGATGTAGCTGGTCAGCTCCGCATTCTGGCCGCTCGGGAACTGACAGTGGCTGTGCCCGCCCACGAGCGAGAAACCCATGTTGTTGGGCACACCCAGAGCCTTGTAGATGACGCGCCCGGCCTTCATGCAGGCCGTCGTCGACACGGGGCCGAGCCAGTCGATGTTGTTCTCGATGGCCAGCAGGCCGCGCGGCGCGATCATGGCCGCAAGGTAGTGGTGGTCCTCGGGGATCTTGGACGTCGACTTGGCGTAGGGGTCGAGGTTCTTGGAGAACCAGGGGTTCTCGCCCACCAGCTCGCCCGCCGTCTGGATGTTGGCCCCGCTCGCCTGCTGCGAGTCGCTGATGCGCCAGCACGCCGCGCCGCCCGAGCCCGACTCCTGCGCGATCGTGAGCGCGATGCGGTTGACGAGCGCGCCCGTGATGAAGGCGCCCTTGCCGTTGCGCGAGCAACCCGTCACGCCGAGCCGCTTGGTGTCGATGCCCGACGACGCCCCGACCTGCTCCAACCCGTCGATCAGCCGGTCCACGCCCCACGCCCACGCCGTGAGCGAGCCGGCCGTGTGGCCGCTGCCAAAGAGGTCGTAGAACTTGCCCTTCCCGCGCGAGCCGCCGCCCGACTGCGCACCGAACTCGTCGTTGCCGAACGTGATGGTCGCCACGGTGCTGGGGATCGGGATCGACGCGCCGCCGATGCCGATGATGGCCGGGAACGGCCCGCTGCCGGACGGCTTCTTGATGGACGCCGAGAAGGAGATGGACTTGCTGCCCACCGTTACCTTGACCGTGATGCCGCTGCCGCTGAGCGACGCCTCGACCTTGTCCGGCGGCGGCGGGTACACGCCGAGCTCGTACTGCTGCATGATCTTGTTGATCTCGGCCCGCCGGCACTCCCAGTCGGCCTTGGTCGCCACCTTGGTGCCCGAATCGAGCGTGAACGGGTCGGGGAGCTTGGCGTTGTTGACCGTCGCATAGCTGTCCTTGACCGAGCACGTCGCCTGCCGCTCAAAGATCTCGCTCGCGGGCGCCGCCACGGCGAATGCCGCACCGGCTAACAGGATGGCTGAAGACAGATGGACCATTTTGGATATGGCAAGTTGGGACGACCTTGTTGTGTATGTACCCGGGTTGTGTGGACGCGACGGACAGAGATGTTCCC
Organism: Chaetomiaceae sp. PYS4301M; assembly: GCA_023628425.1. Classification (NCBI taxonomy): domain Eukaryota; kingdom Fungi; phylum Ascomycota; class Sordariomycetes; order Sordariales; family Chaetomiaceae; species Chaetomiaceae sp. PYS4301M. The sequence continues at coordinate 306,593 of JAMAKR010000020.1, read as the reverse complement.
CTGGCTTCGATGTCGATCTTCCCGGACGGTCTTTATAGAAGGCGGCGCCATCCCGAGCGGGCGAGGCAATGCTGCCCTGTGCCTGGCCCTTGCGATAACTTCCGGTCGCGTGGCTCTTTTCCTCGCGAGATTAACCATGGGTCGAGCAGATATTGGGGCTGTCCTGGTTTCCCTTGAGCCGCCCGTGAGATGCGGCGATGAGGCAGCCTTGCCGTCTCTGGATATTCTGGCGGAGGGAACATGCCCCGCATCTCCCACCTCCGTGCCCCGTCCTGCAACCGGGAATGGAGCTCGCATCCTGAGCCGAGTGGCCGTGCCGGTCATCGTGGTTGGTTGTCCTGCCAAACAAGTGTTTGTGCTTCTCCGTCGTTGAGGGCAGACTTCAGTTCGGCGGCTGAAAAGACAGCACCGGGCGGCCCTACTTGGCACTTTGGATGATCAGCGCTCCAAGCGTGCCCCCAAGCCCGTGTGTTGCCAGGGCAAGATTGGGGGCAGATTCGGGTAATATGGCTATTTGCCGGCCCATCGCTGATCAGACACGGCGCCTCTGGTATCGGACCCTACTTCGGGCCCCCGATTGGCACGGCCGACTGGAGACTGCCGAATGCAGCCACGGCAACCCCGGACCCCGGACTGCGGGCGTGCCGTGCGGGGCGCCGCGTTTGGGACGCCGCCTTCTATCGTTCTTCTATTTCGTCTGTTTCTCCTGGTTCCTGGTTCCCCATAGGTGGGAAAACTTTTCAGCGTGTATATTGCCCTGCAGCCCTAATATGACCATGTCAAAAGTGCATTTGGGTCTGTGTGGGAATCTCTAAAACCTCCCTCCCGATCTTGACATTCCATGACATGCCATTTCCCCCCACATCCCCCAGAGCGACTGAGGGGGGCCTTCTGATGTTCAACGACGTGGAACGCACAAACACCCACTGATGACACAGGAACCGTCATAAACTTATGGACAACCGTCTTCACTCGTCCCTTGCGCTCCATCCGACTTCGGCCTTGATGATCTGCAGACCCTCCGCGCGAGATAGAGCTTCGATCGTCATGTTCCTGCCAAGGCTCTGGAAGATCCGAGGTGACATCGAGCTCGCGGCAAAAGCCTCCCGTCCCACGTCGGAGAGATGTCTGCCAAGTTACCACCCCAGACCGGCGGCTTGGGGCGCTTGATGTGCCGGCATGTGCATGGGTGACTGACAGGGTCCTTTGCTGTCAGATGTCACCCTCGTTCGCAGTCCCCTTGTCTCTCAACTTCCATGTACATACCCCATGCTTGGCATTTAGGACATCCAACGGCTCCCAACGTTGCTTGACTCGACGCCAGAGCCTCATCTTCACCTGGAATGACTGAAGAATGCCGAATTACGACGCCGGGAGGCCGCTTCCTTGTCCAGGACTTGTTGTTCCTTGGCTCGTCTGCAGGGGCTGGAAAGGCTGAGCACACTCATTGATATAGCCGACGCCAATATTGGTGCACCCCAGTTCGTCATCACCTGTGTCTGTGTCGATATTGCTATGCGGAGGGGATGGGGACGGGGCCAAAGGGAGTCCACGCACCTTCGGATGCCGTGTTTCTTTGCCCCCAAGGCAGCTTCAACTCGAGCACTTTACAAACCGACAAGTGGAAGAAGTCGTTCCGCCGACAGTGCCATTCTCCTGACCTTTCCCCTTACGCCACATTACTACCTACCAAGACCCATCTTAGACACGAGCACACCATGCCGGGGTGACTGCTGAGAGGAGCTGGCCGCATCTCCCGCCAAGACCAGATATACCAGCACAACGTCCCCCGCCGAAAACTCCACTGACAAACTCCCTTCCCAACCTCCAGACATGGCCCTCCTCCTCTTGGCAGGCTTGGCCCTCCTCGCCGAGCCGGCTCTCGCCCACGGCGGCTTGGCCAATTACACTGTCGGCGACACTTGGTACCGTGGGTGAGTACACACTCTAAACAGCCACAGAAGAGTCGACGGTCACAAACGCTGGAAGACTCGGCTCGCCCACGCCCATGCCAGACCCAGAGGCGAAGCAAAGCCAACCCCCCATCCCCTATCCCACACCCGAACCACAGGCATACCTACCCACAGCAGCGTAGCATGGCAAACTAACATACATCCGCCCCCCGCCGGCATCACAGTTACGACCCCTTCACCCCCGCCGCCGAACAAGTCAACCAACCATGGCTGACCCAGCGCCAATGGAACTCGATCGACCCCATCTTCTCCGTCTCTGATCCCCACCTCGCCTGCAACGACCCGGGCTCGCCGCCCCCCGCCTACATCCCCATCCGCGCCGGCGACAACATCACCGCCGTCTACTGGTACTGGCTGCACCCCATGGGGCCGATGACCGTCTGGCTTGCGCGGTGCGGCGAGGATTGTAGTGGTGTGGATGTTAATAAGGTGGGGTGGTTCAAGATCTGGGAGGCAGGGTTGTTAGAGGGGACGCTGGCGGAGGGTATGTGGTACCAGAAGGCGTTTCAGCAGTGGGATGGGAGTCCTGCGCTGTGGCCGGTTAGGATACCGGAGGGGTTGCGGAGTGGGTTGTACTTGATTCGGCATGAGATCTTGTCGATTCATGTTGCGGATCGGCCGCAGTTTTATCCGGAGTGTGCGCATTTGAATGTTACGGATGGGGGGGAGTTGGTGGTGCCCGAGGGGGTTTTGGTCAGGTTTCCGGGGGTTTATAAGGAGGATGGTGAGTTGTGTTGCGGTGGACGAGGCGGAGAGAATGGGGCGTGAGGAACGGGGCTAACTGGTGCTTGGCAGATCCGTCGATCAAGATTGATATTTATTCTGATGATAATGCGAACACTACGGTAAGTTGAGGGAGGGGAGTTATAAATAAATTGGACTGCTGCTAACGAGGTGGCAGACTTATACGATTCCTGGAGGGCCAATTTGGGAGGGGTGAGTGTTTACAACTCGACGAGTATCCTTGGCAGACTCAGGGGCTAACACAACACAGATTGGACGCGGCAGAAAACTGACGACTTTGGCACTAAGCCAGACCGGCTGGCCTATTCTCGTAAATACTCGTGTCGAAGCATGTACAAAGCCAAAGAAAGCATATAAACGCGATGTAACTACCCGTGCCACGCCCCTAATCACCCCCCGGAGAAATCTCACCCTCCAGCCGTCTCAATGCCTCCTCCCGCGACCTCTTCATCCCCTCCATCTCTCCACGTTTACCCCCCTTCCCTCGCCGTTTCCCGTTGCCACCAGCCGCATCACCCCCATTCCACACCCCACCCCCCACCAGCCCCGCAAACCGCCCTCCCCTCCCCACAAGCTCCTCATACCCGCCCTGCTCAACTACAACCCCGCCCTCAACCATAACCACCCGATCCGCAATCCTCATCATCTCCTTACTATGCGTCACAACCACGACCGCCATCCCCTCACCCCCACCACCACCACTCCCCCCCTCCCCACCCTGCAGCACCAACCCCTGAACAACCCTCCTCACCTCCCCCGCAGCCTCCGCATCAAGCGCACTAGTCGGCTCATCCAAAACAAGCAACTTCGGCCTGTGCGCGAGCGCGCGCGCAATACACAGCCTCTGCGCCTGGCCCCCCGAAACGACCAGCCCGCCGTCGCCCAGGGGGGTGTTATACCCCTGCGGCAGGGAGACGACAAAGTCGTGGATGTTGGCCTGACGCGCGGCGAGGATGATGTTGGCCGCGCTACGGAGCGTGCTAGCGTCGTGCAGGCCGTAGGTTAGGTTTGCGAGGACGGTTGTGGGGAAGAGGAAGGGGGTTTGTGGGACGTAGGCGATGTGCGTGCGTAGGGAGGGGGTGTGGAGGGTGGAGGAGGGGTGGGAGGCGTAGGTTAGTGGGGGTGGGGTGGAGTGGGAGGTTAGGGTTGTTGTTGTCGGGACGGAGAAGGTGGAGGTTGTTGGGGATTCGGGGATCGGGGAGGTGGGGGGTGGTTTGGTGGTGGTGATGTCGTCGTCTTGAAGCGGGTCGTACAATCGGAGGAGGAGACTGGCGATGGTGGACTTGCCGCATCCCGAGGCGCCTACAATGGCGGTGCAGGTTCCCGAGTCGAGTTGGAGGTTGATGTTGCGTAGGACTTGCGTCTTGGGCGCTCCTGGGTATGCGAACCGCAGGTTGGTCATGCGCACTGGCAGGGGAGTCAGGAGGCGTGTCTCGCCCCGTGCCTCGTGGCTTGCAGTGTGAGATAGGTTGGCGTAGTAGAGCATCTGTACGGCGGTGATCTTGGCTGCCGCAACCTGGGGGACGTTGCCCAGCATCGCGACCGACGTCCCGAGCGAAAACAGCAGCAAGTTCATGACCCTGACGACGTTGGTCACGGTGGTGTCTCCCTCGCTGAGGATCTTGGCGCCGTAAAAGCAGACGAGTGCCGTCACGAAGTAGACGATGGACTGGTGGAGGCCATAGAAGAGCCCCACGAACCCGGCGCGCTGCATTCCGAGACGGTAAGCTCCCAGCGCAAAGCGGCTGTGCTTGAAGGAGAAGTAGCGCTCTAGCGTCAGAGCTCGCACCACTTTGATGTCAGAGAATGTATCGCTGAAGATGGCGCTGGTGGCAGCAGCAGCCTCTTCGCAGATAGCCTCCCACTTGTCGCTCACTAATGAGTTGGCTCGTGCAGCCGCGATGGCGACCGGCAGTCCCGCGAGAGTCACGAGGGTGAGATCCCAGCGGATGACCAGCGCCCAGATCAGCGAGGCGAGGATCATAGTGCCAGCGGTCAACGAGATGGGCACAAACATGCCCACCAGCTTGCGCATCTCTTCGGCGTTGCGGTCAAGGCACTGCGTGATCCGGCTGGGCGAGTGGCTTGGCTTCTCAAACCATGACTTGGGCTGGCTGAGGATCCGCTTGATGGCCTCGGCCCGGAGTGTGTTGACCCATTGCTGAGCAACCTTCTCCATGAGATAGTAGCCAAGGAAGGTGGTGGTGCCATCAACAACTGCAATGAGAGCAAGGAGACCGGCCCATTTTGAGGTGGAACTGTCCTGGCCGTCCGGAACCCAGAATCCGCTGATGAGGCTGCTGAAGAAGAATGAGAATACGGGATTGCTGGCCGCAATAACAAGACACAGCAGGATGCCAAGGACCAACTGCCCCTTGCCGGTTTTATCCAGGGTCGGCCAAACTGTCTTCAGGATGGCTGTAAGCGAGGGAAGAGGGCGCCCGTTGGACGGCTTCTTGAGCTTCTTGCCCTTAGAAAGACGTTCAAGAAAGAAAGCCTCCACAGAATCGAGGGAGGGCTGCCTGTCCGCCTCTAAATCCTGCTGCAGGGCCAGTCGTGAATTCGGAGTCCTACTCCTCTGCACTCCCAAGCCCCGCTGGGTGACGATCTGGATACTCGGGGTACGAGTCAGCTTTCCCGTCGCGGTTTGGTTGGTGCCGCCTATGTGAGAAGCAGATCGCTGCATGGATCGATGTGACTTTGCCCGGTTGACGGTCACCCCCTGAGACCCTGATCGATTGAGGCCAGAGTCAAGGGAAGGAGGGTCCGCCCGAAGGGAGATGCGCCGGAAGAGGCCAATGGACATTGTCCGGTTGTCGACAAGGGCACCGCGGAGGAACTTGCCATACTGGGCCTCGTGGACTGGTTCGTCGTGGTCGGAGAGGTCAGACTCCAGCTCGATGTCGCTGGATGCGGAACTGCTTGATGAGGATTCGTCCGCACAAGCAAGAAAGGATGCAAACAGGCCGGCCTCGTCCTCTGCCACGTCTCTCTTGAACCCCTTCTGAACGACAGACCCATCTGCCAGCACGTAGACATACTCGTCATCGCCAATCTGTCCCACCTCGTGAGTGACGATGATGGTCGTCTTGCCCTTCCTCCAGATCCGTATCGCCTCCATGATCAGGGTTCTGCTGACGGGATCCAGCCCGCTGGTGATCTCGTCGAGGATCAAGACAGGCGGGTCTCGGATCTTGGCGCGAGCAAGCGCCAGCCTCTGCTTCTGCCCACCGCTGAGATTGTAACCACCTTGGCCAACCATGGTGTTGACGCCGTCGGGCATGTTGGCGATGGTGGACTGCAGGAGGGCAATGCTGCAGCACTGGTGAACTGTGTCGACAGAGACATTGTCGGGGTCGACGGCGCCGAAGGCGACGTTTTGGAAGAAGGTATCGTTGAACAGGGTGCTGGATTGCTGAACCAGGGTGACGTTCCGGCGGAGCCAGTCAATGTCGAGGGTCGTGATGGGGTTGCCGTCTACGGTAATGGCTCCAGTAAGGGGTTCATAGAATCGGACGAGCAGATTGCCCAACGTGCTCTTGCCAGAGCCACTTCTGCCGACAACAAAGGTGAGCTGTCCTGCCTCGAATCGCAGAGTTGATGGTTTGAGCACCATCTTGGTCGGGTTGGACGGGTACGCGAAGCTGATCTGTTGCTGCTGTTAGTCAAGATCATTCCTCGTCAGAATCGTTCCAACAGCTCACATTACTCATCCTGATATCCCCTGCACACTTTGAAGGTTTTCGCCAGCCGGAGATCTTATCCACCTGCGCCGTTTCCCCTTCCCTCACCAGCCCCTGAAGCGCCTGCCCGGCCGCCATACCCTTCACCAAAACAAGCCATTGCGGACCCAGTGCCTCAATCGACTGGAACGCAATCAGCGCGGCATAGAACGTCGTCAGCGCATCTCCAGGCGTGAGCTCGCCCCGTTTGACGAAAACCACAGCGAAATAGAAGCCCAGGACGAACAGCATGGTCATCCACATCTTGATGTATCCCATCTGGCCACAATTGCAGAGCACCTGTCGTGAGTAATACTTGACGGACCTCCTGATGGCCGAGATGAACTGAAACGCTTCGTGGTCGGCGCCGTTGTACACCTTGACGAGGTCGATGGCGGTGATGGCGGCAGTGACGTGCTTAGCGGCCTGCGCGAGCTCCCTCTTCTGGGCGTCGATAGCCGGGTCGAGGAACCTGCTGATCGCCCACAGGATCAGGGCCGACGGCACGCCCGTCGCCAACATGACCAGCGTGAGCTTGTACGAGTAGACAAACGCCACGACAATGCAGGCGCCAAACACAAACACGTCGGACACGAGGTACCCGAGCGTCTGGGACGTCGCCGTCTGCAGTTCTCTCGTTTGCCTGTCCCCCACCATATTAGCACACGTACCTCCCCTCTCAACCCCCCATCAACAACACCAAACAACAAGCGCCCAAAAAGAAAAGACACAAATGAAATGAACTCACGTCTGCACCGCAACAACCAACCCCCCCACCCCCTCCCCCCTCCCCTCAAACCACCCCACCCCCCGTCCCAACAGCACCCTAAAAACCCCCTCCCGCGCGGCACGCGCCCTCAACTCCCCAGCAACCACCCACGCAGCAACATCCACAGTCGAAAACACCCACACGGCCACACCCAACAAACACATCCACACAGCCCAGCGGGCGATCTGGGCGAGGAACTCGGCGGGGGACAGTGCGCCGGCGCCGAAGCGGGAGACGACGTCAAAGATCCGGCCGAGGAGGACGGCGTAGGCGGTGCGGCCTGCCGCGTACAAGGCGGCGGTGGCTAGTGCGGTTAGAAGGAGGGGGATGTGGGCTGTGGGGGTGAAGGCGAAGAGGTGTTTGAAGGAGGACTTTGCTGGTTTTTTTGGCGGGGTGGGTGTGGTTGTGGTGCTAGTGGGCATGTTGAGGATGGTGTCGTCGGGTGGTGCTGGCTTTGTAAGCCAGGGTTGGGGGGTTTGGACGGTTGTTGATGAGGCCATGGTGAGTCGCTGTGTGGAATGGTCTGTTTGTCTGTCTGCCTGTCCGTGTGTCTCGTTGGATGGTGGCTTGGTCTGTCAAGGGACTGAAGAGAATGGCTTGGCTGTGAAAGACAGAAAGGACCATGAGAGTTGGCCAAGAGAGAGAGCGGCAGTTGTGGTCCAGGAGTTGGCCTCTTGGATGGTAAGGTTGACGTTCAGAGTTGAAGCACTCGGGGCTCGGAGGCTTGCGAGAGCTGCCTGGCGGGTTGAAGATGCAGCATGACAATAATAGCGACCCCTCCATGGCGTATATAGAATGGTTTCCTGCCTGTCGGTGGTGAACCGAGAGAGAAAGAATACCATTCTTGGCAGCGGGGTGAGACTTTGTTTGCCCTTCGCATTGTCCTCGAACATGGCTTGGGCCACAGGGCTGAACAATGCTAAGGGGCTGAAAGAAACATTCCAGAAGGCCGCCGTTCTTCGGCTCGACATGGGTGCAAGTCACTGAGAAAGGGATAGTTCCTGCGTGTTTATGTTCAGAGAGTGTAGAGAATGGCATTCATGCGCTAGACTTGTTTTTCTGGGCCTGCTCGTAGATCCAGTCGTTCAAGCCCAGCCGGTTCCTGCGCATGGTCAGCGATTGAGGTTACTGAGGTCAACGACGAACGAAGAAAACAAGAGAAAAAGAAGGAGGGGGAAAAACCAACCTCGCAATCTCGACAGCATAAAACTGCATCCGCGGCACTGCAAGCTGTCAGCAATCCACCCGCTTCGTCCAACCCCAACGCAGACCGTCCATCCCTCGCAGCCCGCGGGGCCCAGGCCCAGGCACACGTACCGAAAATAGTCTCCTTCTCGCCGTACTCCCACTTCGGGTTCGAGCGCAGCATGGTGCCAAAGTTGTAGTCGTCGACCTTCTTCTCGTAGGCCATCATGAAGTTGCGCCACCGCTCCTTGCCCTCCTTGCTCTTCATCTTGTCCTCGTCGATGGTCTCGGCCGGGTCGAACTCGGGGAAGTCGCGCTTGAGGTGCTCGAGGATCTCGTCGTCCATCTTGGTCAGGCGCAATGCCGAACCCTTGACCTTCTCGAGGATGGACCAGTAGGTCTGCATGTGGTGGACGCACTTGACGGCGAACTGCTTCTCGATCTGTGCGGTACTGTTGTTAGTGCATGCTGCATGGGCTTGGGGCTTTGCGCGGTGGTCGACAGGACGGGAAAGTCCCTACATCCTCGAGATTGTCCGCCTCCTCGGCATTGAAGGTGTTAGGGACTGGCGCCGACATGGTGGGTGGCTGATGGTGGTGATGTGGAAGCTTGCTGAGAAGTTGCAGATGGATACAAGCCTGGGAATGCGCCAAAGCTTCAGAAGCTCCCTGCCCAACCCATGAATGGTGGGGTGGTGTTTTCGCGGGGTTGTTTTGCTTTATCGATAAGGTCTGGATGACATAATCACCAAGAGATACTGCCCGGCGTTGACTCAGGCGGCTGCTCTTTCGTCCCTCAAACAAGGGACAATTACGGAAACTTCCCTACGGCGCCTATTGGTCTTTTGTCTTTTGTGCTCAGGTGAGGCCTTACAAGTGACGAGGATGCAGAATTGTAATCTGATCGTTCTTCTCCAACCCAAATCCCCGCTTCATGCCATGATGGGAACTGGAGTCCTACACCTCGGTGTGGCTTCATTGGAACTTTTGCCGGCACAAGACGTCGGTGTCCAACGAAGTCTGTCTCTTTCAAATTCCACTACTAGATAGGTGGAACTGCGATGGTACCTCTCATAATTTGCCGTGCCTTCCCACCAAGAAGCACTTCTTGGACACGTCTTGCTCCGTCAGCTCCTATGTCCACTCTGACGTCGACGACAATGTCACTCTGCCGCCCCATCTCGACGCCTTGCGTGATTTCGAAGCGGCATGATTCCTCTTCATACTCGTGAAGAGCGAGATAAGCCGACAGCGCACAAGCCGCAGAACCCGTCGCCGGGTCCTCAACCAACTCCACAACCATTCTCGTCCGCAGCTTGACAATCCTGACGCCTGTCTGAGAGACGCTGGTCTCAATGAGAACATTGTAATAGCTACCCAAGAGCGTGTCGCTCCACTCCGGATCCATGATATGTTGGGCCGCGATGGGAAAGGGGCCGGGAGTGATCTGAGACAGCAGCTCAAGCGACGAGAGGCGAATCAGCGCGAACGTCATGCCCTTGACGATGCTGAAAAGAGGAGCCCCCAGCTCTGCAGACCTGATCTCAGGAGTGGGATGGAGCGTGTTTGGCAGGAGGGCAGATTCCAGGCTCCTAAGAACCCTTGTGTTGAGGTGGGTGTTGTGGGGGATGGCCGCACTAACAAAGCCATCTTCCGGGCCGAATCGGATAGGTATAGGACCGGCTTTCGTGATGAGCTTCTCCACGTTTTGTGCGCGGAGATAGGCTGCCGTTCCGATGGTGGGGTGGCCGGCGAAGGGAATTTCCTGCAGGGTGGTGAATATGTCGATGTAGCGAGCACGGGCATCTTGTTCCTTGTCGAAGTCGATGTCGTGGATAAAAACTGTCTCAGAGAGGTTGAACTCTGCTGCTATCGCTTGCTTTTGCTGTTGGGAAAGACCGGCGCCTTTGCTGGGAGGGGGCAAGTGGACAACGGCGAGAGGGTTTCCCTTGAACGGTGTGGTCGTGAAGACGTCCAATGTCACGAATTCGAGTTCGGTGGACATCATGGGCGAATTTGTTTGTTTGGCAAGGGTATCAATCAGGGCGGCGACGAGATGGAGACGCGATCAGGAGAAAGAGCCAATACTTCGTCCGAGACCTATGATCTGTGAGCCCATGGTGTGTGATGTGGAAGATGGAGGAAGATGAAGGTGGGGCTGGCTTTTGGCTTTATCGATAAGGCATTGTGATGACAGACCACAGCAGACCCCCATACGCCAGCTCCAGGCGCCAGCCGAAACATTCCTCCCTTGTGCCACCCATTGTTACTGGTTGTGCGGAGTGCGGCTGTGGTCGGGGTCACCATCGACCTCCCGACACGTCGACACGTGTCAGCAGCCAGCTCTCGGGGGGTTGTCCAGACGTTCCAGTTTTGGCACCGACGTTTCTCGGGCATCCGCTCAAAGAAAGTTGATGTTTTGTCCCATGGCCTTACAAAGATGCAAATTCTTCGTGTATGGCCCAGATCCCCGCGGTCTGCCATCACGAGGGCTGGAGCTGCAGCTGGAGCACACCGCCCATTCCTTCTTAGAACGTACGCCCGCGCGAGACCTCGCCGTCGTCGTCCAGCAAAATCGGCCTCATCCTCTGTCCCCGCCGTAATTCAGCACCACCCACAGCCGTACAAGAGATGGGAGCGGATCGCCTGCTTCACCCTCTGCGGCGCTGTCATCACCGGTATAGCACTCTCCACGCACTGGGACTCGGTTGATGCATGGGCGCAGTCAACCGTCTCCCGCATCCTCCCGCTTCTCCGAATTCAACCCGTCCTTACTGATCTCCCCAGTATCCAAAGAAACAAAAGCGTCTACCAGCCCCTTACTCGAGAGAAAGAGATACGGCTTCTCATTCTGGAGCCAGGCCAGCCAGGTCAGGAGCTGAAATGCGAGCTCATACATTCGCAGATATGCTGGAGAACACGCTACGAGGCGCTCTCCTACACGTGGGGCGACCCGAACGTCACAGTTCCGCTGAGCTGCGGAGGACACGCCCTGGCAGTCACAACAAACCTCCATTCTGCCTTGAATGCGCTGCGCTACCCGGACCGGCAAAGGGTGCTTTGGGTGGACGCGCTATGCATAAACCAGACCGATGACGCCGAGAAAAGCAAACAGGTGAGGCTGATGGGGTCCATCTACCCCGAGGCATCCAAGGTCCTCATCTATTTGGGCAATCCCAACACTGGGTTTGGGAACTGGGCGATCAGGGAGATCAAGAAGTTGCACCTGTCTCTTCTGCCCGTCTATATGCACCAGGCCGTCGACCGCTTCGTACAGACGTTTGCCAATGGCTGGCCCTGGGCTCAGCAGCTCTGGGAGGAGGTTGGGCCAATGACCATAGCAAAACCACTGGCTTCCCTTCTACCGCCGGGAGATATTTCCATTGCTTGGGAGCCCATCTTTGACCTCTTGGACCAGCCTTGGTTTCGTCGCACCTGGGTAATTCAGGAAGCTGCGCTCGCGAAACGGGTCGAAGTCATATACGAGGAACGAAAGGATTTCATGGCCCGTGTTCGCAAAGGTCGTTTACGCCTTGCTCATTTACATTCAGAGGCCCGAGTTTGGCCAACACCGTCACCGTGGCTTTTGGACGCCGAGACGGGTCTCTCAGTATGAACTTTTCTTTGATCACGAAGACATCGGAGCGTCTCTGCAAACTGTCATCACCATCGAGCTTGCGCGGCAGAAACGTTCAAGGGTCAGCCTTCCAGACGTGCTGTCTGTGCGGTCTCGACGGCAGCCCTCGGATTCGTGTGATCTTATTGATATCCTGCTCGGCACTCGAGAATCCGGCTGTCAAGACACCCGCGACAGGGTCTACAGTCTCCTCGACGTCACCACGCAGGACGCAAGCAGCAGTTACTTGACCCCAGACTACTCCCTGCCGCCCGACGAGGTGTTCAAGCGCTATGCGCTCTGGGAGGTCTTTTGCAACCGGAGCCTCAGGGTTCTCGGAGCCACCACCCCATCAGCGCATCCTGAGACCCTTCCATCCTGGGTTCCAGATCTGGCATACCTTCCTGTGCAAGGCGACCTGGTCGACCGCCCTGCCGAGTTCAAGGCCGCAGGAGACAGCCCCACCGACGCCCGAGTCTCGAACGACGGCACTACCTTGACCGTCAAAGGGATGGTGATTGACAGGATCCATACCATCGCCAGCGGCCCCAGGAACAAGTCCGTTTCCACTTATCGTGGCTGGTTACGTCTTCCACATCATTACAAGCGAGGGGGGCTTCGCCTCGGAGCCTCGAGATATCCTCCTTCCTAGTGACCTCCATCAGGCGAGAGATAGAGAATGGATCGAAGATCTACAAACCAGAAGGTACTGGCTGGACGCAGTCACCCGCATCTTTGACGAGGCCTACAGCCGGGTCTTTTCGAATCCCACTCCCCTGGCGGCGCACCTCTGGCCCATCAACAAAACGACAGGCCCCCAGCTGGAACCCGGCCGAGGCACGACATTCTCTGACCTGACTCTCTGGCAAGTCAGCTGGCGCGCCCTGACATGCGGTCACACGCACTACGGCAGCACCGCCCCGGGATATTTAGGCGACTGGATTCGCGCATACCTGGCTTGCATCGCAACCGGGGAACCGCTTCCCCATAGCAATCCATGGCCGAAAGCAGGACTCTTCGGATTCCGCACAAGACGATGGACCCGTCGGGCGCGGTACGCGGAGCAGAGCATCGCGACGCTGACGTACTTTCGACATTGCGCCAATACTGATCAGGGGCTGGTGGGGTGGCTGCCTGAGGATGCTCGGGAGGGGGATGTCGTTGTGGTTCTGTACGGAGGGACCGTGCCTTTTGTGCTTCGGGAGACGCAGACCACGGACAAGGATGGGGGCGGCGGCGGTGGGAAGTATATCATTGTCGGAGAGTGTTATGTTCACGGGTTGATGCATGGGGAGGCGATGAGGCTGGAGGATAGGGAGGTTCGGGAACGGTTTTTCGACCTGGTTTGAGTACCTACCAAGTAGGTATCGGGCTGTCACAAAATGACCCTACCCCTTCTCCCTCCCCTTCCCTCCACACTAACCACTAAATGGTGGAATAATTATCATCCCCGGACACTCCTCCCGAGCTTCTCTCAGGGAGGGAGGTATCCAAGGTACTGACGAGACTGCACATATGTGCCAAGGAGGCGGTGCAGTTGGTGAAATTTGGTATGCACATACACAGTAGAACTGGCGGCTCCTGCATGTGCCTTACCTTATCAGGCACATACAGCTGCCCCGCCCCGTCTTCGGCGCTGGGTCTGTCTGCCTAATACCTTCGGTTGCTCGGTTTCCCTCCCCGCTGGACCACGATCTGAAGGCCGTATTCAACAGCTTAGGTTCAGCCCTCAACGCCCAAGCGACAGGCAGAAAGGATAATGGCTGAGTCCCAGGCCACATTCATTGACTCATTTTGGTGCCACCGCGCTGTGGCCTGTGCAGGTTCGGACTTGTCGAGGAGGAAGTCGTCATCATTGGTATGGCATCTATTAATATTTCCCAAAACCTGTTAACCGTCTTTCTTGTCTCTACCTTGTCTCTACCTTGTCCATGATTCCCGGTGACCCCCATGGTCAACAACTCAAGACTTGCCGAAACCCTTGGCCGCTAACAACAAACAGTCGGAACAAACGGAATCCCAATAAAGCAGCGCCTCTGGGAGGAGCACAACTTCGACGAACCAGACATTTATTGTTTCACCTGCGACGACAGCTGCCGGCACGATCACGACGGGCGGGCCGCGGCTTGCCATCCCGCCTGCGTCGAGTTCATAAAGTCTCCCGAATCCCGCTCGGCCTTTTTCGAGGCCACTGCGTACCAATACGACCCAACCACCGCCCAGGACGAGCGGCGGCGTCGCTGGCTGCGGCGCGCTTGGAGCAGGGTCCTCTACCAGACGTTTCGCTGCCTCCCGCTCGAGCTTTGTGATGGTATTGCCCAGCACTGCTTGCGTCCATTTGCCGTGCTCCACGCCGCCGCGTCCATGTCGTGGGGCTCGTCTCGGTCTGCACCCGGCTGCGTCAGCTTCTCGAGCAAGGTCTGGGCATACCGCACCTTGTTTGAGGGCGTGAGCTACGTGTCGTCCCTGACCAACCGGCAACCTGCCGACGGCGATGCCGCAGCCAAGCTGGTCTGGGATCCTACAGGCAGCCCCGTCGGTGTTACGGTGTTCCTCGCCGAGGATTACCTGGGCGTCAGGGGCGTCATCGTCTGGCCTTCTACTTCCGAGGCGCCAGCAGACGTCGAGAAATATTATCCAGACGCTTGGTGGCGTTCCGTCGTCGTCCCAAGCGTGGAGCCAACCCTGGGGAGTCAAGTTGATGCAAGTACCAGCCAGATCAGTCGCCTTTGATAATAATATATCAACCTTAGGTACCTTTGCTAACCGCATGGTTTTCGTCCTCCTGGTAGGTGATAAAGCTGCGTGCCTTAACGCATGGAGCCCCTCCGGCGCCCATCCTGTGGGCTTTGCCCCGGCCTCCCACCGTGCCGATTCGTTTCGCCGCTCTCGAGAGATACAGCGGCCCTACCTTGCCCAGAATGGCTGTATTCAAGAGCAAAGACCGGTCGGTTACTGGTTATTCGGTACGCTATACGGGTATCGTGAACTCAATACACGTCCACACTCCAGGGGAGGATATGGCATTTTACGGGCCCGTCTCGGACGAGTACACCTACGACGTATGGCAACATATGCCGATCGACACAGACGAGTATGTGGTGGAGATTTGGAAGCATCAGGATCCAGAACACGAGACAAGGTGTTTGCTGGTAGTTATGTCATTTCAGGTTCACTTCATGCCGATTTTGATATCCCTTCCTGCCAACTGCCTGCTGCCTACCTGATTCAAGGTAGGTAGGAACCAGGTATTCCTTCACAATTCACAGCGTTGACATTTTAGCAGTTCATAACCAACAAGCAACGCTTTACCTTTGGACCTTGGCCAACCACTCAGGAGACCGGCTGGACTCTGCTGGACCGGCCAAACAACCACCCCAGTCGAATATACTATCCGATTACCACATACTCAATACATTACATGGCCTTCGAGAGTCCTTCTCCAACACCTGATGCCGTGCGTCCTGTGCTACAATATCCGTCGAGCACCAACCCATGGAGCAGGCACAACAACCATAGTGACAGTTTCTTTTTTAGCCGCGCAGCCCTCGACAATATCATCACGGTAACTCCTTGTCGACTCCGGCTGAGAAAAACCATGGTCATTACCGGCTTGCTGCTTCACCACTCGGACGGCCACACGTCCTGCGTAGGCGACATGCGGCTCAACTCTCTCGGCACCCCCTTGCAGATCGAAGCCCCCCGGGCCAAGTCCCCGCACCGCCCAATCCTCTGGCTCGGCTTCTCACCGACCCGGATGGGGGCAACTGCATAGTCAGGGTCGAGACGTCCCCGCCGGCCGACAGGGGCGGGCTGGCATGGCTGGTGCTGCCTGGTCGGGGTGTGCTGGAGTGGTGGTTTTCGTACCGACAATGCAGGCTGTTCCACGAGGGCCGGTCAAGCCCCGAAGTCTGCGGGCTGTCAGAGGCGTTTTATCATTCTTACGCCCTTGACGATTTGCGTGCACGCGGGCTAGGGTACGGCATGCTTGACTCCCCGACGCACTTCCCGTGTCCATGTTCGGGATGCAGACGCGCGCAATCGTGGTATTCTCCGCATGGCTCTATGTGAGGGGGGAGGGGGGTCTTTTCTGGGAAGGTGGTTGTCCGTTTGGCTCGGTGTTGGGCGCGTGACTGGTGGATTGGGAGTCATTCCCTATTATCTCTCTTGTCGATTATCGTTGCTTGTTTTAAGTAAGGCATCCTATTCAAGGCTCAGTGTGCCCTCCCTGCCCTCAACGGTCACCCAGTGGCAGGGCCTCAAGATGTCAACACCTGTCACAACATTCTGGTGTTTGTCACCTTGCATAGGTATTCATTGGTAGGTACGGGTAGGTATGTCTTCGTTAGTTTATTCTGTATTACCTATCGGTAGCTGAAGAGAGGTCATCTTACCCCTGACTCTCGTCTTGACACCCCAAACAGCCCCAGGACCCTGTTCACCACCAACCTTAATTACCCAACAAACGACCACCCTCATCACATCTGACCTCATAGACCCAAGCACTCAAGACACCCCCCAAGAACCCACAACCATCGACCAAACCACAACCATCCACCCCCAAACCCCGGGGCCTGCTCCAAGGATTCCCACCCTCGGCGCAGCCCCATCCTGGCGTCATAAATCCCCATCACTATCATTCCCCCCTTCCTCCCCAGGACACGGCTTCCCATCCAACTCAGCATCCGTAGCCGTCACCACAACAAGCCCCACCCCACCCTCCCCCGCAGCACAATACTCCGTACACCCATTCAACTCCCCCTCCCCACCCTGAATCTTCAACACCGTGCTAAACCCGGCATTCCCCTTCGACTCGTCACACGACGCAGCATACTGGCGCTTACTCGCCCCCGCAGCGCTGCACGCGCCCGTCTTTGTGTCGCCCAGCGTGGAGGGGTACTCGATGCTGAGGACGGGCTTGCCGGCGGCCAGGTAGGACTGGAAGGCGCTGCAGAAGGGGGAGGTGTCCCCGCCGGAGTTGAGGGCCTTGCAGTCCTCGAGCACGGCAAAGTCGAGGAGGTGGCCGAGCTGGTCGACGAGGTCGGGCGCGTTCTTTTGGCCGATGAGGAGGGTGTTGCCTTGTTTGGTGGTGAGGCTGTGGGCGTGGGCGGCGAGGTCGGTGAGGAGGGAGATGTAGTCGGCTTTTTCGAGGTGGAAGCCTGTGCCGTTGTTGTCGTCGGAGTCGGCGAGGTAGCCGTCGATGTTGTCTGGGTCGACGCCGTCGCAGCCGAGGGAGTGGGCGAGCGTGATGCGGTCTTTGAGCCAGTCTCGTGCTGTTTGGTTCTTGATGTTGATCCAGCGCTCGTCGCTAAAGTCGGGTTCGTCAGGGTCGTAGATGTTGTCTAGGAGGCCGCTGTTGAGCCACCTGGAGTCGTAGTCGCAGTCGCTGACTTGGGCGAGTCCGGCGTTGAAGTAGCAGATGAGGATGGTGTCGGGGTTGTTTGACTTTGATTGTGTATTGGTCAGTAACGTTGTTGCAGATCATTGAAACCTGGTGTTATTTTGAGTAAATAGTCTTACCCGGAGGTAGTCAACAATGCCCGGGGTGCGGGCGACATGGTAGAGGTCGAGGTCCCAGACAACGGCGTCTGCGGGCTGAAGGGCTGCCTTGATGTCGATGGTATTTTGCAGGATGATCTGCCACTTGACTCCGCGCTCGAACTTGGGAGGCACAATAACTTCGGCCAGCACGCTCTGGATCAGCAACCCAGTGGGCAGCAGACCTGTGCTGAGCTTCATGGTGAAAAAGGGGTGACTGGGGAATGGGGCCACGAAGAAGCGGCAGATATCGCCCTCCTTCTAGTTGATATAGACACTGGCGGATCAAGACTTGAGCATCTCAGTTGTGCGGCGCGTTGAATATGGTGCTGACTGAGCCGAAGGTCTCCTCCGAGCCCTCCGTGGAGTCGGTGAAGGTGACACTTGGTTTCGTCTGGTGGTTTGTGGGCTTGTTTCAGAGCCCGAAAGGGCGGAGCTGCGAATCCTTCTCAGGAGCTAAGGGACTAGAACCCCTTGGCAATGGTTGAGAAGTGTCAATGTTTGACCTGCGCCCCATCGAACACATAAGCTTAAGCTTAAATACGAGCAGGAGCTGGTGCCGCCGAGTCTGAGACAGGTGCACGGTGACCTGGGCTGGAAGCCTGGATGGGTCTTGAACTCAGCCACGACGCCAAATTCAAGTCTCCACGTGCGACGGAATCCGGCATAGCAATTTTTCGAAGGATTCAATGAGACCGCCCGGCCCCACTGTCACACCGTTCTCTCACAGGACTGGACCGTCTGGGCGGGATGATTCATTGTGCTGCATCAATTATTCGAGAGGATTCAAGTGACAGACAAACACCCCTTGGAACTGGCTATCGCAACAAGTACGCGCGTCCTCATTCAGCCAAGACAAGGCGAAAAAAAGATGCAGACCATCATGCTCTACTTGATAGGGAAGGTCGAGTACTAGTAGGATCAATCACCACAGTGGATCACTCCTATATTTAACATCTGAAGCCAACACTGCCTCCTTTTTATACTACAACCTACGATAAGGTACTCATGAGTCATGACAGCTTGCTCGGGACATCGTCAAACCCCGTCCCGGTTTCCAGCCAGTGAACGGATATTTACCGAGTTGGTGGTTGTGGTGGTTCATTTAGACCTGCAGAAACATCGCAGCCCGCCCAACCGGACAGATACGATTCTGAAATGCCGGCCACGGATATCCCCCGAGCGTACATACCCGTGACATATTGGGAGTAATTGCCGTGTTGGGCGCATGCACACCACATGTCGGTCACCATGTGTGGTCCCCGCTTCAATGTTGCATCAGGCCATCTTCACCACGAAAATGTCCGTGTGGAGGAGCAATGGTCTCAGGCGCTAAGCAATAGCTGAGTCTATAAGATATTGGTGGGTTCACATCAGTTGCCATAGAAGTTGTGGCAGATGTGAGCTAATGGTCAAGGGCACCAAGGTTCATCGTCGATGTCCGGCCTTACTTAGTCTAAGCCACCACCATGCAGATCACGAAACGCTCACTGGGTACGCTACTCCTCGGGCTACTGCTGCTCTGCCAAGGAGCGCTTAGCTTCCCGGGCTCCTGTTCGAAGTTCGTGACGGCAAAATTGGGAGACACTTGCGCGTCCCTCGCGGTCTCGGCGGGCGTTAGCGTCGCTGACCTCCTTCGTGACAACCCATCCATCGGCGCCTGTGATTCCGTCAGCCCGGGGATCAACTATTGTGTTGATTCTGCCCAGTCTACACCGCAAGTGAGTCCAGAAGGGCAATGCGGTGGTAATTTTACGTGTGCTGGCTCCGCCTACGGACAGTGTTGCTCGGAACATGGTTGGTAAGCAGCAATGGGGGTGTCCAGAGTCTGCTTCCTGGTTTCAACACCGCCGGCGGGCTGACAAATATATCCAGGTGCGGGAGCACGGACGAGTACTGCGGAGCTGGCTGTGATCCTGCCTACGGGGTCTGCTCTGCTGCTGCCTCGAGCCCGAGCTTGTCAGCAACGAGTCCAACACCCGCCTCTTCCCTGACCCCTACATCCTGTCCAGACCCAGAGACTGTGCGCTCGACCATCCTCGTCACGGAGACGATCCGCAAGACCGTCACCAACGCCACGTACGTGACATGGCGGTTGACAAGCACCGTCCACTCCACATCCCTCGCCGTGTCAACCTCCACCTCAACCATTACATCCACCCAGACCATCCAAAAGACGGTCACGGTCCTGTTCCGCACCACCACCACCCTCTCCGAGACTAGCACCGTCACGGTGCTGCAAACCAACACGCCCCCGCCTGAGCTCCGCACAATAATCGTCACCGTCACAGTGGTCAGCATCCGCACCAGCCCCGTTCCGGTCCCGACGACCGTCACCGCCACTTCGACAGTGGCCGCCCCTGCCAAGACGGTAACAACAACGGTCTTTTCGACATGTTCCTACCCCGCGGCGCCCAACGAGACTACACGCCTGACGAGGACAGTTACAGTGACGGAGGGTGATGGTGGTGATCCGGATGATGGCGGTTGGACGAGGGGATGGACTAGGACCTGGAGACGCACATGGACGAGGACTCGGACGTGGGATGGGGTCGTGGAGATCGAGGTTGATGTTGAGGTTTGAGTTTTCTCTTGCTGGGAGTGATAAAGAATGCAACATTGTCCCATAAGACAGTAACCTAGCCCTCGAGTGAATGCTACTCGTTCGAATGTCAATGTTGAAGTCCTTTACGCGAACGGCAGTAAGGCAGTAAGGGGAGAAGAAAAGAAAAGGAAAAAAAAAAAAAAGAAAAAAGGTAAAAAAAGGAAAGCAAGAATAGATAAGAGAAATGTAGATGTGTTCCGACTTAGTTCATCCAAGCTTCAAAAGGGGTTGGCGCGCGGTGGAGGGGTAGGGACAAAAAGGAGTCCAATTTGAGGATCTTCCTGTCTCGACGCATCCTCACGCCGTTGTTAGCATGATCACGCGCGGTGCTGTGCCCTTCCGGACACTTCCATCCCAGGCGCGGGCACCATGGGTGATGAGTGAGGAACTCGTCATGCTGTTGTTCCTCGCGCACATAAGGGGCAGTCGTGGCAGTTAAACGACCCTAACCCTTGACGCAGGTCTTGCGAGGAAACGTCCGTCTTCAACAGCACGGCCCCTACGTCACCTCTGCTCGACAGGGGCATGATCGACCCACATTGACAAAAGGGCAGCAGCCGGTCCCTGAGACGTGGGACGAGACCGGGATACGAGGCGAACACATGCGGCGCCGAGCAACCGAACCCGCCTCTAACAACCCACACCATCGACATTGACTACCTACCGTCCACCACCTTCACCCCGGAGATCTCTAACTTATTCCATTGTAAGCAGCCCATCATTTTCTCTTATTTATTCAATGGAAAACGGGGCCAGATACTAAACGCGTTACAGAAACAAACAGTGAACCACCCAGTACGGCGTACCCCGCCATGGCGCCCAGGAGACCGTCGCCGAAGGTGCCGACAGTCGTCGAGACACTTCAGCATCCCGCCTTTCCCAGCGCCATCTGGAATCTGGAGCCGGACCGCAAAGGCCGCGTTCCCGTAGCACAGGGCCGGGGCGGGCCCGTCAACATCGCGTGGGAAATCCACGGCGTCGGCCCCATTAAGCTCGTTGTGAGTGGATCCCGCCATCATCACCTCGCTCACTCACTCACCCTTCACAGTTCATCATCGGCCTCGGCGGTTTCAAATCCGCCTGGCAGCGTCAGACCCTCCACTTTGGCCACGAGCGCCGCGACCAGTACTCGGTCCTGCTCCTCGACAACCGCGGCATGGGCGACAGCGACAAGCCCCTCATGCGGTACAGCACCCGCGAGATGGCGCTCGACATCGCCGAGCTTCTCGCCGACCCGGCCATCGGCTGGCTGCCGTCCTACCCGCTCCCCACCCACCCGCACCCGACCCGCAACCTGCACGTCGTGGGCATCTCCCTCGGCGGCATGATCGCGCAGGAACTAGCCATCCTCCTGCCCGCCTCCATCTCCTCGCTCTCCCTGATCTGCACAGCCGCCGCCGTCGAAAACACAACCACCTTCACCGAGCACATGATGCAGCGCGCGGCGCTCATCCTCCCCAAGTCGGTCGACCGCTCCATCGCCGACACCGCCAAACGCATCTTCTCGCACGGGTGGCTGGACGAGCCCGACGACGTGCACCTCCCCGACCCGACACGCACGCCCAAGTGCAAACCGCCGGGCGACGTCGACGGCGAGGAGTACAAGCGGTTCGCGACCAACGCGGAGCGGTTCGTGGCCATGGAGATGCACAAGCGGCTGGACCCAGAGCGGTTCGGGGTGCGCGGGTTCATGATGCAGCTGATCGCGGCCGGGTGGCACCACAAGAGCGCGCAGCAGCTGGCGGCCATGGCCGACGCCATCGGGCGTGAGCGCATCCTGGTCATGCACGGCACCGAGGACGGCATGATTAGCGTGCCGCATGGGAGGAAGCTGATTGGGTTTATCAAGCCTGGGAGGGGGTTGATTCTGGAGGGGATGGGCCATGCGCCGATTGCTGAGAGGTGGGAGTGGTTTAATAAGACGGTGGAGGAGCAGTGTGCCCTGGGGGAGAAGTTGGATGACCGGGTGTGAGGAGGATGCGTGGGTGGGGGGAGGGTATAGAACGGGATGATCTTTTGGGCTTAACCGTGTCATGTTTCTTTTTTGTTTCCAGGAAAGGGTATCTATCGTTGAAAGCTTGGGTGAGCGGAAGGATAGTCCAGTTGTACAATACAGTAGCAACAATGAAAGACTCCATCAACAACAGGGGGCCGCCAACTGCCCACCTTGTGCCCTCCTTTTCCAGTCTTCGTGGTATCTGCCAGTACTGCTCCACACACACAAATTTGGCCCCCGCGCTCTTTGGGCTGTCCTCGTTCAGAGCATCACGAAGCCAACCCCGCTCGACACGCCCTCCTCCAGCTGGTTCCGCTTGTTGACGCCGCCGTGGATCGGGTTCGCCTTGTAGTTGAAGAGGTAATAATGCAGTTGCCCGTCGCCGGGGCCGAACTTTTGCTGCTCGAGGAAGAGCGAGTTGTCCATCAGCGAGAGCGCGTTGAACACGTCAAAGTTGTGCTTCCTGGCGAGGACGAGCGCGTCGGCCATCAGGGCGTTCAGCCGCGTCTTGAGCGCGGACCGGTCGTCCGGTGCCGAGAAGGCCACGTCGCTCGCGTAGTAAAACAGGTAAGCGGCGCGGATCGCAGAGTGTTTCTGCGACTGGATGACCGACGACTCGAGGCAGTAAAAGGAGAAGAAGTCGGTGATCTTGCCGTTGGAGTCCTGGAAGGCATGTCAGCATATTGAACTAAGAAGAAAATAAACGGTATGCTCACCTCGACAACATAAGACCAAATAACCTGCTCCCCGGGGCCATCCCGCTTATGAAGCAGCCAGTGATCAACCTCCGTTCTGTCCCACACAGGGGTGAGGTCGAACCGCTTAAGGTAGCGATCAAGGAGATCCTTCACTGCGTCCAAGTCCTTGGCCTGCATCTCGCGGAGCCCGCGCGTCGTGGTCTGGCTAGGAACGTTGTATTTCCTGGCCTGGTAGGACGGCTTGCTGTTGGGCGGGCAGGGGCTAAAGCCAACCTCGTACAGCTTTGTCCAGTCCAGCGCCCGGTGGTAGTAGCGGCAGGTGCTGACGGGCCGCGGGAGAACAATACCGCCTGTGTAAATGGCCTGCCAGATGCCCTCGAGGTTGACCCGCCGGGTGATCTCCTTGATCAGGACAGGCGCAAGCCGCTTGCCTCTCAGTTTCTTGTGGATGCAGAGGAAGTTGACCTCGGCACTGCGGACGACGTTGTCCCGTACACGCATCTCGGTCGGAATGGCCGAGATGAAAGCGCAGAGGGTGTTTCCGCTGCGAATCCCGACGTGCCATTCTTTCTTCCACCCGGGGGACAAGAGCGACCTGGAGAACCGTTAGCTATTCCCCAATTCCTCAATCACGACACCGCGCATAGAAATTACCATTTCAGCAGCGAGTTCGAGTATTTGAACCTGAACATGGCCTCGTCGTCCTCCACGTAGTGTCCGTAGAGCAGCTTCTCCACCTCTTCCATTTCCGCATCGTTGGTGAGATCCATGGTAACCCAGCGGAAGGCCTCGAGGGCAAGCGGGATCGGCTCTGTCGCGACATCCTTGACTTCCTGGATCTTCAGGGGCCCCTCCTCAATGAGCTTCGGCTCCTCCTCTCCAAACTGAAGAACAGGCTGCGTGCTCCAGAACTTGTACGACGCCATATCCTTGCGGTTCTTGCCGCTGCTCGCCAGGCCAGTCATAATGTCCTGGAGCTTGAGCTTCTTGAAGGCCTCGATTGCGCTGGCGGTCGCGTCGGAGGAACCCTCGCCGCCGATGAGCTCATTGGCGAGAGCCGGGTTCAGCGCGATGAATTCGCTGATTTGCTGCGGCGTCAAGCCTTCGATC
Source organism: Chaetomiaceae sp. PYS4301M (assembly GCA_023628425.1). Lineage (NCBI taxonomy): Eukaryota > Fungi > Ascomycota > Sordariomycetes > Sordariales > Chaetomiaceae > Chaetomiaceae sp. PYS4301M. Next base: position 282,638 of record JAMAKR010000020.1, on the reverse strand, counting down.
GCCTTCTTCGGGTCCGCCTCAGCCTGCGAAGCTGTCAGGCCAGCCAGAGCTTGCTTGACCTTGTTCTTCTTGCTCTTCTTTTTCTTCTTCTTCCCGGCGCCTTCCCCAGCACCGGCCCCGGTTGTTTGGGCGGCCGCATCCTCGGCCTCGGAGCCCGACTCGCCCTCCGATTCGGCGGCAGGTTGGTTGCTCGCGGCGGCAACTTCGAGAGCTTCGCGCTCCTTGGTCGCGTCGACCTGCTTCGATTCTTGCGACATGGTGGATTCGTGCGATGGATGAAGTGAGGTCAGGATTGTTTGTGACGACCGAGCACCCAAGTCTTTCAGCTCTGCTTGCGTCCGTCCCGTGGCGTGGTTTGAGCCCCGTTCCTGGTCGGCTCCTTGATGTGGGGCAGCTGGGTTGTGTGGATCGCGGGGTTGTTGAAGCGTGCAGCTGCAAGCTTGGAAAGGACAGGGTCATCAAACAGTAGGCCGACTTATCGATAAGAATTTCAGGCACCGAAGACCGCGTTAACCCTAACCCAGACCCTCGAGTCACTTCAAGTCAAGCAACTGAGCCTCGGCACTGACACTTCTACCTTAGGTGCTTAGCTGTTGTCTACTGTTAACCTCGTGCTTGTCCATTCTCGAGTGGAAAAGAGTCAACCGCTGGGTCCAGGTTCCAAAATTCTTGCAGGTCTCGACCCAACAAGAAGGATTCCTGCACGGGCCATGTGCCTGATGCCGTTTGCGCCTGAGGCTGTGATTGGTGAGATGGTCAGGAACTCCGCCACTGCTGCCTTCGTAACCCCTGCTCTTGTGCTTGCTGTGGGATGAGCTCCCATTCTCTCTCTCTCTTTTTCCATTTCCCGTGTCTTCCATTTCATCCACCGTTCGCTGATTGTTCGTCTTCATTCGTTCTCCTCTCCCAGAAAGTGGGCAGTTTCCTTTTTCCCCTCCATCAACCATCACCATGGGCAAGCCCGATGCGACCAGGAGCACTTCTCCGCTCCCTGGCATTGCCGGGAGCAGCTCCAACGCCGACGCCATGTCACTCCACACCCAGCCCGGCGACCGCATGTACGACGACGATGTGCCGGAGCTGCAATCCGATGACCTCCCGCCTCTTTACTCAGACATTGAAGCGGATTCCAGACCCGACGCCCCGCTCATTCCTACCATCCAAACCCCTTCGTATATTCTCGGCAGCTTGCTCACCGCCGACACCTACCACAAGGTGGAAACAAAGACGGGCACCGAGTTCCTCATCAGTAGGCTCTTGGACGACGATCCCACCTTGCTGGAACGGCAAATGATCATCTCGGCCAGCAAGCCGCCCCGGCCTGCCGTGCGCATTCACGGGACCCACTCCGAGGTTGTCCGTGAGAAGGGCAAGTCGGAGAAGAAGACCATCACCGACTTTGATGTGTCGCTGGACCTCACTCCTTATCTCACCAACCATGGCTCTTCGTGGATGACGTTGCGCACTGTGGAGGACACGGAGAAGACGTGCCGTGGGACCATCCTGCGGAAGCGGGCGCCGGGCGTGAAGCGGGACCTCGAGATCACCAACCCAAAACCGTCGCTCGCCGAATGGTGCCACCGGTACTGCGCCAGCCATGCCGGGGTCAAGTCGTTTGCTCTGCAGCGCCGCGTGGTGGGCTTCAACGAGGAGAAGTTCAAGAACATGCTGGTGAGCCTAGTTCGCGGCACCAACTACCGCGGAGATGTGGCCATCACGTTTCCGGTCAAGGGTGACCTTACGCTTGTCTACAACGAGTCCAAGATCAACAGGTGGAGGCTGACGCCATGGATTGTTTGGATGTGTTACCTCACTTTCCTCTGGCTGCTCACCTGGCCCTTCCTCTTCTTCCGGACGAAGAAGTTCGAGGTGGCTGTTGCCGAATGGCCTTTCTCGAAGCCAGTGGGAGATGGCAGCACACGCTACATCAGCATGTCGGAGGACCATATCTACAACATGTGGGCCCGCGCTATCAACCGCGCGGTCCTGGACAAGCGGGAGTGCATTCTGGATCAAGGGGACCTCATGGCCTCTCAAAATGCCCCCGACGAGCCGTTTGGTGCCGCTCTGGAGGGAGCCCCGGGTTTCATCAGAGAGGGTCTCAACGCACTAATAGGGGTCAATCGGCAATTTGGTTGGGGCGGACATCAGTGTTAGGGTTATTGGGCCTCTAAAAGCGGATGGTAGTTGGGTGTATTTGGATACTGGGCGATGGGTATTTACTGGTTTCAAGGGCGCCCCTTGCCATGTTTCATGCCGTTACTCTCTGTTTTCTTTTGCTCGTGGTTTGTCTGCTTTGTTATTCCGGTCCTGTGTCCCTTCGTGTATCCCATTTCTCTACTTCCTTCATGTCCCCGTCAAGATTCTCTGGAAGGGTGTGTTGGACGCTCCCTGGGATTTCTTCCAGATCTTCTGCGACCATGGGTGGCTGCTCTAGTTTCTATGCTCTGCTTCAAGGCGCTGTCTCATCATCAAGACCAAACGATCTCATAACCGCAAGCACCACAGGGGTGTATGTCAAAATGCCGTTGTGCCCTGAACGTGTCAGCCTCGATCCAGTCTTTCCAGTCAAAGGGGTACCAACCTCCATGGGGGAACAGCTCTTGCCTAACCTCGACATCCGCCTCCCTCCATGTCGCCACGAACGAGTCCTTTCCCCGAACCGTCTTCCTCCTCTTCTTCTGCACCTCAAAATCGTCGCCACTCATCTCCTCCCCCACCAACCCCTCCGCCGCCGCCTTAAACAACTTATCGTCCTCATGACACGGAATGTCCCAATCATTCCTCGCATGCACCAGACTCAGCCTCAACCTCCCACCCCTCGCCCTCACCCCAGCCACAACCTCCCTCCACCTCCCCGCACTATCCCACTTATCCACCACCCTCCCCATCACCTTCCCCAGCAACCACGGCCACCCAGTCAGCGGCCGCAACACAGGCACCCACCCGGCAATGGCATACCCACTCAACATATCCGGCAGCGAACTAAACGCGGCAACCAGCACGACCCCGGCAAAGTCCCACCCCTCGCGCAGCGTGAACCGCTCGGCGGCGGCCGACGCCACCGCGGTGCCGAGGCTGTGGCCCAGCAGCACAATGCGCGATGGCGGCACGCCGGCCGTGTGCACCGCCCAGCGGATGGCTGCCTCGGCGTCGCGGATCAGGCCCTCTTCCGTCGGTGAGCCGGTGCTGAGCCCAAAGCCGCGGTAGTCGATCGCTAGCAGGTGGTAGCGGCTGTGCAGGGAGGTGAGGGTGTGGTAGTGGGAGGGGCGGAAGCCTTGGGTTAGTTGGGCTGCGTTGCCGTGGACTGGGAATGGGTTAGTGACATGGTGCGGGGAGTGCGATGGCTGGGGTTGGAGAGGAGGGGATTGGTGCAGCGGTTTGGAGTGGCTTACAGGTGATTATGAGCTTGGCGTTGGGGTCGTTACGGAGGAGGTGGAAGTTATGGGTGGTGGTGATGTCGGGTGCGAGACCGGCTGGTTGGGAGGACAGCTCCGCTTCGTGCTGAGCGTAGAGAGGGAGCGGGACGATATGCCAGCTGTACAGGGTTTCGTTGTCGGCGGTGGTGATGTGGAAAGGGGTAACTTGGTTTTCTGGCAATCGTCAGGACTCCTCATCATATGTGGATGCATATGGGTATTATTCATAATGTACGGAATATGCATGGCAGAAAATAGACTGACTGGCAAACCCCCATTGCTCCGGATCGTTGATGTCCCGCCACCAGAGCGTGTGAATCTTGTGTGCGTAGAGAAAACTGGGAAAATCCACATATTAACATTATCCGCGCTGCTGTCTCTAACTCCCTATCCAACATCTAACCCAGCATCGTGTGAGAGTAAAGCCTTACTTGCGCTGGAAAACAGGGACGGAGCTCAATGCAAGGAAGAGGATGTACAGGGCCAAAGGCACGCCAACGACGAGAGTTGGGACGAGAATGGGAACAAGTGGTCCGGCCATGGTCGATGGCTGGTGCGGGCGAATCTTCCGCTTTGCCATGTCAAGTGTCAACCAAATAAGGCAATCGTCAACTCTGCATGTATGTACAAAGAGCACGGAAGACGGGCGCTGGTCATCCACACCCCCGTCTGCTCTGAACAGGTCAGGTTTCTTGGATTGGCCCCCAAATTGGCATCTGGGGATGGATGATGGTGTGCGGGTTCCAGGTTGCGAGCTCCTTCCAAGGTTCCAGGCTGGCTGGCTGACTGCCCGGGGACAGGATGTTGCTGAACAGCAGGTCGGGTCACTAGGACGTTAAACTTGTTAACTGCTGTCCGATTCTTCTCTCAAGCACCTGCAGGAAGAACACCCAAACTTGGCCAAGTTCCGTTAGCAATCTTAACAATTATGCAGCTCACGTGACGCCAGGCGCGAAGCTCCCGAGGGCTGGGCCCACCAGGACTCGCCCAGCACGCCGCATCAGCCGCCGCCGGGGGGCGGGTTGCTCGATCAATTGCAGGGGGTTTCCATCTCGCGACGCAATGGTATTTCTCCATATTTATTTCCATACTCCACGAGCATTTAGCTCGCGTGCGCCCCATCTGCCAACTCGCGTTTCTGCAGTTCAACAGCGAGAACTGAGCGTGGCGTATAAGCAAATTTCTCATCGTTGCGCCTCAAAAGATATCCCGTCAATCTTGAGGCTTTCGCAAAGAAAGCGGACAGACTCGTGGCACATCACGGAATACACCACAACCACTTCCCATTGGATCTTGCAGCATTCGCAGTCCAAGCCCACGGCTCATGCCGTCCTGAGCTTGGCGAGCACCAGCCAATCAGCGGCTTGCACCGGTCTCACAGGGAAGTTTAGCGCGTTCGACTGACGACGGCAGAGGCCCTTTTCTTTTGAAGGTCCCGTCATTCTGTCCTGTCCAATCTTCGCAGCTGCAACCTCGCAACACGGTTCGAGGGCCGAGCCGTCCTGCAGCGCCCACCACTTTCGCCGACGAGCGACAAAGACAGCTGATCCGTGGCATTGGTCCCCCCAACGCAGCTTACGACCCCAATGAATATATGACGGGCCCTCGCAAGCTTCCATCGCATTTCCGCTCCGGCCGGCCGCTGCAATGGAGAGGAAGAGGAGGCTGCCGGCGCGCGCCGCTGCACGGGCTGAGCAGGCCGCAAAGAGGAGGACCTTGACGCCGCCCCAGAGATCGGTGACACCAGCTCCTGCTCCAGAGCCGGAGCCAGCTCCCGTAGAGGAACAGCCACCTCGAGGGACGCCGCTACCCAAGGCCATCGTCGCGGGCAAGCCCCTGCCCACGGTTGACTCGCCCCAACCCGACGACCTCTCCATCAGCGACATTCAAAATGTGACCGAAAGGTATGCCCGCTCTGCCCTGATTTGGCTGGACAGGGTCCGGAACTTCGAAGCTGACACCGCGTTAGTGGCGTGCTCGCAGACTCGCTCTCCCGGTCGCGACTAAAATGGACAATGGAGGGTATCTTCGAAAAGTACTACTCTAAACCCACCAAGAAGAAGGGTGTCCTCATTGAAGAACCAAATAACCCGCCCAAGGAAAGCATGACCAAGATCGGGCAAGTCACCATTACCGTCGAGCCACACGTCTTTGAAGCGACCATGTTCGCCGTCAAGGATCCGAAACCGCCTCCTCCAGTCCCGCCGACTGCCGAACGACCGATCGTACAGTACGGACCCCCGAATGGCGCCATGCCGCCTCCGCCTACACCTACGCCGAAGTCCGTGACACCCACAGGGTTGTCCACTCCTCAATCGCAGTCTCAACCTCCCGCGCCGACGCCAGCGCCCGCGGCTGAGACAAAACCACCAGTGCAGGTTCAGACTCAGACCCCTACGCAGACGCCAACTTTACCCGTGGCACAACCCGCACCAGACGTTCCGCGGACTGCACCTGTTATCCCGCCTGTGGCTCCAAGGCCAGTTGCATCGCCACGGGGGATGGAGTCTGTGCTGTCACCCACTACTGCCGCGCCAATGGTTCCGCAAAGCCCATCCGTTACCCACCCACATCCGCCGCGACCGACCCCTCCGCCTAGCTACCCGCTGCCAGCAACTCAGCATCAGCCATATCCAGCTAAACCTGGCGTAAACAACCCGGCGCCGAATGGTACACAAGCCGCGCCTGGGGGAGCACCAGCGAAAACGGCTCCGGGGACTGATCCCATCATCCTTATGCTGGCAGAAAAGGCCGGGTCAGACCCTCAACTCCGCGACCTGATGAAACGAGTTGCGCAGGGAGAAGCGGCGAAACATGAACTCGAACGCTTTCAGGCTATCATCGATGCCATTACAGCCGAGAGCAAGCGGAATGGAGGCACGACAGGGCCCTCTGCTGACCGGTTACTGGTTGACGGGAGGACGGTCCGGTATTTTGCAGACGAAGTGCGCGCTATCCTGGACATTGTTCTTTCCTCAAACCCCAGGCAAACCTCGGCGGACCTCCGGCCCCCAGCGGGCAGCGATGCCTTAGTCGTCATGCTGGTCAAAGCAGCGCTTGACGATGCGCGGACACGGGATATTGTGCGGCGCATCGCTGAGCAGAAACCCCAATTCGCGGACGCCACGGACCTCAAGGCCATTCTAGATCGCCTGCGTACAAAACTGCTCAAAGACCGACAACGACCGTCGCAATCCCAATCACCAGCTCCCCCGTCGCCGGCACTGGCCAAGCTGAATGGCGCTGCAAACGGCCAAGCATTGCCCGGTGGCACAGCTACCAACACACAAACCCAGGCCCCTCAGACAGCCCTCCGTTCCAAAGGCCCGCCACCGCCACCCCCTAAACCCGACATCTCCGCCATCGTGTTTGAGTTTGCCGGCGGCACAGGCGACCGCTATCTGTTTCCCAAGTTCAGCTTGCTCGAGTACGCACCTGTTGCCGTGGGACACCAGGTGATAGCGTCCTTCCTGCTCGTCCGCAAGGGGAGCAAGGCGGAATATCCCATGGCAGACCCGGAGCTGGACTACTACCAACCCCTGACCATCCGCCTGTTCACGTCTTCGGGCCGGCACCTCGAGCATCTCGCGCGCGTGGTTGCCCCGCCGGATGAGGTGCGGCGGTACATGAACGACGTGATGGCCAAGATGACACGGGCCGAGTATGTCTTGCTGGCGATGAGGTTGCCCAGGAGGGACGGGACGGAGGACGAGACCGAGATTGAGAGGGGGGGGAAGCAGGTGAATGGTGGCGGACTGTTGAAGGAGGGGGAGAAGGAGAGGGAGAATGGCATGGAGGTGGTGCAGAAGCCGGCGCCGCCTTCGGGGGTGCTGTGGACGACCAAAGCGACTAAACCCGAGGTGGCGCTGGGGGGAAATAAGGGGCTGGGCAAAACTATGGATGCTGACGCGCAGTATCAGAGCTTTATTGCGTCTGTCAGCCGCAAGGAGGTGTGAGAGCGGGTATTCAGGGGTCCGCGGTGTGCGGGGGGTTCAAGTTGTTTTGGGTTGAACTATCAACGACTGTTCTGGGGGTCAGAAAAGGGATGACCTGGGGGGAAAGGATATCTTCATCGGAATTTGGCCCTCTTTCTTTTCTTTTTCCTTTTCTTTTACTTTGGCTGGCGACCCTCCGCGTATGATGCCACTATGTTCTTTGAAGTTTTCTTACCATGGGATGGACTGGTTCAACTGATTGATGGGCGGGTGGGAAGGTACTATATCATGGGAGGAGTTACAAGGCCTGCTTCGGGTTCAGATTTTGTTTCGGCTCTTTACCATTACCCACTCCGTTTTCTTCTGTCCGAGCGAGCTGGATTTTACGGCTCAACTTGACGAGACACCTGTTAGTTTGCGTTGGTAGCAGTTATATACCTGCATGATACCTCCTGTTCGGCTCCTCCCTCTCTGCCTGTTTGGTTGTAGGTTGATGTTGCATGTCACTGACCCCGTTGAAGACACGTCTGATCACATATCAAATCTGCGAATATCTGAATATATTCCTGATGCCTGCTCAACTCCCCCGCCGTTCCCTGCTCGTCCTCGCCAGCGTCGCACCTGAACGTGCCTCGCGTTGCTCTTCGACGGAGACAGTTGAAAAGATCCCGGGCATCTCGCAGGTGCAAAATCGCCTCGCTCCAGGGGCCGTCGCCGCTGCTCCCATGGGTCACGGAAGATGCCAGGCGTCGCGACCGGTTCCTCCGGATCGACACATATCCTGTTTTCCTGGGTCACAAGTATGGGAAGCGCATCCCTTGGCGGCACTGGGTCGTTGGAAAGCAGGAACTCGGGAAGTGACTGCTTTTGGCTGTCGAGAAGCCGGTAGATGCGGTAGATCACGTCACGCCTGTTGGGATGTAGGTAAATTGCGTCCGTCTGAGTTAGATGTAAACACAAGGCATTAATACAGGAATAATTATAACTAAGGGTATCGAGGGAGATTGGTGGCTCATTTCGTCGTTGGGATGCGAGTGAATGTAACGGCGGTCGAACAGAACGACGCCGCCAAAGATTCGCTCCTCGGCCCAGCAGGTAGCCAACGCAATCAGCAATGCCTTCGGGGCACTGGTCGTAGTCGGCGTACCAGGGGTGGCAAAAGAGGGTGGCGGGATATGTTGCAGGGTAGAAACGTCTTTCTTCCTCGGGAGGGCACCAGCTGCCGAGGGCATCGTCCTTGTGGCGGTTGATGTCCTTGCGGTAGAACAGGATGGCAACTTGATGGACAGATCTGACAACAAGCTCAATAAGACGTGTATGGAAGGCATCGACCCAGGATGTGGTAGTCGTGAATGAGCTGAAAGCTTTGTCAGCCCAAGTTTCTAAGTTCTTTCGAGAGGAAACATAACTGAATGGTAACTTACCTGCGAATCCATCTGCTGAGTGCTCATGTCGAGATCAGAGCAGAAAGCCCGTACCTCCTCCAAGATGCCACGGCAGAGTCCTTGTGCTCTTAATCAGAGCAGCGAGTGCACCACAGACACAACCGTCGTAGACATCAAAGGCGACGCTGGATAGGGGAAGTCCATCCACAACCTGGCCAAGCGTCTCCTCTGCGACTGGTGTGGATAAGACATTGGCGATGGCGCGCAGCGAGGTCTCTCGGTGATGGTGTTCGAGGCTTCCACGTGGAACCTCCGGGGTTTGGGGGACGACGGCCATGTTGGTGTGATACGTGACAAAATCCGAAGTACTTGTAGGTGAGCCGGGGAGTGATACACCCGGCATTATCTTCTGCACGCAGCACAGGGGACGTTTGCCCAGGAAGAACGAGATGCGGGGGGGGGGGGGGGGGGGGGGGGCCCAAAAATAAAAAAAAAAACCCAAAAGAAGAAAAAAAACCAAAAAAACCCACAAGTTAAAAAA